>JAADVP010000184.1:0-32089 GCA_023335675.1 Globisporangium solare | reverse complement strand
CTGATATATAAAACCTTGGGTACACTGAGGTTCAACCCAACGGAACTTGAACTTGAAGTACCGCGGAGATTCCCTGCGAAGTGATTGGCTCACGCCACTCACTCCAAATGGTAGAGACACGTCGGCCGCGTCACCAGTACAGTTTCCCAAGCAGGAACCATCATTCTGTACTTGATTAGTACATGAATGTCAACACTCTGCACTGATTAGTACATGTGAGGAACATTCTGCACTGATTAGTACAGAAACGTTTTCGTGACGCCATCAGATGACGTCACACGTGCATGTGGGGACCGTATTACCGTAATCCCTTTGTCTCTTGCCGCCCACAATGCACGGCTGAAGGTGGTATGTGACACACAAGATCTGGGAACAGATCTACCTTCATGTAATGGGACACAAGGGCCCATTACAATTGGCTAATATGCAAGTGGCTACATACAGTGTTCATGAGTGACACATATTAGTGTGTCCCGAACTGTACGTAGTGGGTGGGTTTGGAAGAGGTGGTAAAACCCGTGTGGGTGAAAACCCACACTCTCTTGACCCGAGGACCCATGTGATGGGGGAGCCCCATTACAGCACGTGTACGCAGTGTAACGGGTAACCCCGTTACAGCAACGGCACCGTGCGACGTTAGGCTCCCCAAGAATGCGCGCGGCACGTGACCCTCCTTGCTCTGGAACATAGGTGCGCACGCTGTATAAGCGACGCCCTGGAACTGACGCGCGAGGTGGTGTCGGCAGGCCCCTGCTCGTAATCGTCACGGCACCGAAACGCACTGTGCGAACGTCCGCGAGAACGTGGACGACAAAAGGACTCCAACTATGGGATGGAAACAGCGCCGGAAGTGCTGGGGGGTGCCAGAGTGGGCGCGTCCAGACAGACAACGCCGATCGCCCGTACTGCGAGCGTCTGTCGAATGGTGCCAGACACACGAACGTGCTATGAACCCTTGCTATTCCTGACGCTGCAAAACCGTCACGGACACGGGGCATGCCGCATCAATAGCTAACCGATGCGAAATGTGTATGGTTTGTAGGCAACACGACCTAGAGATTCACCCCAAACATCTGAAAAACGTACTCTTCTGTCACTCGTAGTCTAAATTCATACTGGATTTAGTTCTGCCACTTTCCACCATATCAAAGGCGGCTTCATCACATTTGAGAGGGTTTGGCGGTCCCATGTGTGTGCCACCAGCATGGTCTTTGAGCAAGAAGTGCATGCAGGCGGCGGCAACGTGGCGCTCTCAGGCGCGCCGCGCACTCCATTTCGCGATGCGCGAGCCCAACCCCACCGTGCAGGTGCTTCCACGCGTGGACCGCGTCTTTGTCGCGCGCTGTGTGCGCTGACGCCACTCGCGTTCCGTAGATCTTGTATCTGGTGCTGGTAGCGGGTGGCTACGGAGCGTTTCTGCTGACGGGGATGCCCCATCTACCGAGCGCGTCGCTGGGCGAGATCCACATGTGCGTGCCGTCCTGATGCTGCTGTGTGCGCGTGTGCTCGCGGTCGCTTACTGTGTGCCGAATGCGCGAGCTCTCTGCAGCGTCGTGAGCTTTCTTGCAGTCCTGGCCGCGCTGCTGAGCTTCTTCGCGGCGTCGACGGCGCCGCCGGGGCTCCTGCAGCCAGGTGCGTGTGCACGCAATCGTCCGCCGCGCTGCTGCTGCGCTCACCCGCGCGCTCTCTGCTGCAGACACCCTCGCGTACTTCGACAACTACGCGTACGACCAGGCGCTGTACGCTGCGGACCGCGAGTGCACGACGTGCCACGTCACCAAGTACGTCGCTGCGTGCAACAACAACTGCGGCGTGTCGTGTACTGACGCAATGCATACGGCCACAGACTCGCGCGCTCCAAGCACTGCTCCGTGTGCGACGTGTGCATCCCGCGCTTTGACCATCGTACGTGGCGCGGGTATCATGGGCACACACACCGTCCTCACAATGTGCTCTGCATAGATTGCGTGTGGCTGAACGCGTGCATCGGAGAAGGCAACCATTGCGCCTTTATGCGCTTCCTCTTTGTGCGCAGCCGCCCGCCGTTCCGACTCGGACATCTTGCGATTGCCCGTGCTGATCCTCTGTGTGGTTGTGTGCGATTTGAACAGATCCACGTGCTGCTGTGCGGCTACGGCTCGTACGTGCTCTTGTGGGTCCTCTGCGACGAGTTTGCGCGCCTGCTCGCGGACGAATCGTTCGTGCACGAGGACACGCATGCGGTCGTGCAGGGCGACCCGGTGGTCGCGCTGCGGTATCTGCTGCACGCTGAAGCCGTCAACGCCGCGCTCTTTGCGCTCTGCGCCGGCATGGGTGCGTGCGTGCGCACTCGCATTGTCTGTGCGTGTCTTCCGAGCTGTGCTGAGCATGTTGTGTCTGCAGGCGCTGCGCTCGTGGCGTTCTTCTCGTTCCATTGCTACTTGGTGGCGACAAACACGACGACAAACGAGTTTTTCAAGCGCCGACAGCGCAACGTGCCGTCGCCCGAGAACGCGTACGACTTGGGGAGCGCATGCGCCAACTTTGCCGAGATCTGGACGCCGCGGTGCTTTGCCAAGGCGCGCGCCCTGGCCGCAGTACGGCGCCGCAGCAAGCGCGAGTAACAAAGTTGGTGGTCGGAATCTATAAACGCGATGCGGACGGTTATGCTTTTTCTTCTTCTTCGTTCAAACATTGTGTCGCTTTCTTGCTTGTCGCTCCTGCAGCAGCAGCAGAACGCGGCGCGACAGCACACGCCATGGCCTCTGCGCTCATAGCGTTCGCGTACGGCCTCTCGGACAAGGCCTTGCAGTCCAAAGCAGCGAACGAAACCCTCGACGACGACGCTGTCGAGAGCGATTCGGACGAGCCGCAGTAGCAGCCAGCAGCGCTCGCTGCCAGCGCGAAAGCGACGGCGTCTGGCGCCACCACCAGCAGCAACGACGGCGCAACAGCCAAACCAGCGTCGCTGCTGGAGTTTGCCAAGCAGCAAGCAGTGGACAGAGCTGCCGATACGCCGTCGTTGCTCCAAGTGGCGCAGCACGAGGCCGCACTGGTGCAGCGCGCTTCGACGCGCGAGCAGCTCGCGAGCATCGCCAACCAAGTGAGCAAGGAAGACGCCGAGGCCGCGAAGCAGGCGAGCGCGACGGTCGCGCGCGCGTTGCAGGCGACGAGTGCGCAGGTGCGCGCCGAGTTGCAGGCCAAGCGACAGCGCGAGATCGCCGACGCGGTGCAGCAGGCTGTCGCAGAGGAGCAGCAGTACCAGCAGGACGAGTTCGAGGACGAGCAGGACCCCGCCATCGAACGGGCCGCAGCGGCCCTGGCAGCCAAGGTGCAAGTCGCTGACTCGAGCGACGTGAATCTCGCGGCGAAGGCACCCATGTCGGTCGACCGCCTCATGCTCAAGCAGCGGCAGGACCGCCACGGACTGCAATGCAAGTCGGCGCCGAAAGCTAGGACCATGGAGGACAAGCTGAGCGCGTTCCAGTGCCGCGAGCTCTCGACCGCGCAGCGCCGCGTGTTCCTTGCCACGCTCGCGGACAGTGGCTCAGGCAGCAGGAGCACGAAAGCGTGCAACATGGTGCGGCGTCGAGAGGCCGCGAACTAACTGTGTGAGTGGCCGTTGCTAATGCGCGCGCACTGTGTTCGACTAGGCCGCGATCCACGAGCTCGCCAAGGGTAAAGCTAAGCTCACGCGCAGCAGGAAGCTCGAGTTCGCCAAGCTGGACGACACCCGCCACTGCCGCTTCCAGTCGCGGTTCGTCGCGGGCGGCGGCGCCAGCAGAGGAGGCGCCACCAAGAGCAGCGACTCCGACAACGAGGGCGGCGGCAGCCAGCAGCGGAGCGAGGACTTTGTGCGCCGCATGGAGGCCGCCGAGCGCGCGCGCAACGAGCAGCTGCGCCGCACGCGCGAGGAGAAGGCGTACCTGGCGCGCGTGGACAAGAAAGTGCGTTCGCTCGTTGGCCATCGGCGGCGTGCAGCGGTCCGTTGTCATGTTTTGCTGCGTGTGCCTGTAGGAATGCCCGGTTTGTGGGAACGCGCAGTCGTACCCGGAGCTGAGCCAGAAGCGCAAGAAGTGCCCCAACTGCGGCGTCGCGTGGGTACGCTGCAGACGACTGTGGCCGCGTTCGTCGACGATTCGCTTGGGCTGACGCGTGGCTCTCTGTGCATTATGCTTGATGCCCTGGTGCGCAGAGCGAGATCGCCGGCCAGTTTCTCGAGCGGATGGCCGAGTACGTCGAGCAGAAGGCGGAGCGCCGGCAGCGCGCTGCTGATGCTGCTGGCGACAACCAGCGCGACGAGCGGACGTGGCTTGACGTGCAGGACGCGTTTCTCAGGCGCGTGCAGCTGGATCTGAGGCAGCGCGAGCTCACGAAGGAGGCGGTCCTCGACGAGCTGCAGCGCGAGTGCTCGTTCGCGCCGCGCATCTCGGCCAGAGCGAGGCGGGTGAATTGTGCGCTGCGCGTTTGATCTCCCTGCGTCTGCACGCGAGCGTCACGCGACTACTGCATTAGCTCGAACTAGGGACGTTTGACGAGCGACTGCGGCGCGACCTCGAGAGCCGACGCGCGCGCCAAGAACAGGTGCGTGTGGTTGCGCATGCGCTCGTCGACGTTTGCTCTCACACACACGGCATTGCTGTTGGTTCTTATTGGCTGCAGTACGAGCTGCTGCGGGGCGCCGTCGCGGCCGAGGCGGACGCTCGCGCCAAGCACCGCGCGCCGTCAGCCGCGTTCCAGGAGCGGCTTTGCGCCGACCTGGCGAAGCGGCGCGGGCACGACAACAACGCCAACAGCGTGCGGCAGCCGCAGGTCAAGTGGTAGTCGCCAGGTAGATAAGCCACAATATTTTATACTACGTTTAAGAGTGTGTGTCGGAGCCAAAACGGGGGGAAACGGAGCGCGCGCCGGAGCTAGCTCGGCGTGCCAAAGTGCAGGTTATAATTACTACTATACCGGCGCGAGCTGCTTCGCAGCGGCGACGACGACACGGACGCCGGCGACGCGCTCAACGCCGTGCCGCGCTGCGACTCGCGCAGCTCGTCGCGGATGAACACGATCTCCTGGCTCGCGCGCTCTAACCGCGAGTCGAGCTGCATCGTGAGCTCCACGGCCTCGCGCGCCGTGTCCTCGGCCTCCTCGCGTGCCTCGATGGCCGCGCTGATGAGCTGCTTGGCCTCGTCCAGCTGCGCCTCCTGCACGCCCACGTGCTTGCGCAGCACGCAGATCGTCTCGATCAGCTCCTTCTGCGACGCGTCCAGCAGCGCGTCGTTGAGCTGCGGGTCGTTGAGCTCGCGCAGCGCGGCGCTCGCGGCGGCCTTGCTGCTGTCGTCTGCGAGGTGCACGCCCATCTCGGTCGTGCGGATGAACTCGCGGAACTGCTCCATCTCGCGCTTCTGCTGCTCCTCGCGCTCCTTGAGCATCTCCAATCGACGCCGTGCGCGGCGCGGGTGGAAGATCTTTTCCAGCGGCTTGCCCTTCTCCTTGTGGCGCTCCGACTCCCGCGACGACAGCAGCGACATGGTGCTCTGGCGGCCGCTCGAGCTCTCGCGCGAGAAGCTCAGGCTGCGCGTGTGCGATCCACGCGCGGGCTCCGTCATCTCCGACATGCGCTTCTGGATCTCGCGCTCGACCTCGAGCTCCTTGGCCTGCTTGTACATGGCGATGTTCTTCTCCATGGCCTCGACCACGCGCTTCGTGCGGTTCCGCACTTCGATCTCGATTGTGTCCTCCATGTTGGCCTGTCGCCGCGCCTGGTCCTGGCACATGTCCTCGAGCTGCCGCAGCCGGAACTGGAACTTGCGGTAGTCGTCGGCGCTCACGTGGATCGTCTTGGCGCTGAAGTCCGAGCTGCTGCTGCGCACGTGCTCCGACTCGGAGTCGTAGTCCGAGTCGTCGTCTTCCATCGACAGCACCATCTGCTGCAGCGCGCGCCGCGTCTGCATGGCCGCGACGTTCGCCTCCGTCATGCGGACCTCGGAAGGCTGCAGCTCGCTCGCGCGCGCAGACTCCGACTGCGTCTGACTTGGACTCGTTGTGAATGTGCTGGTGGTCTCTGCGAGAGAAATTGACAGGCGCTGGCTGCCGGTCTCTGACCGCGACAGGCGTTGACTCAAGCTTCGTTGGCTGCTAGTCTCAGGGGAGCTCGAGTGGCGCGAGCCTCGCGAGCTGCGGCCGGCCTCGCTGATGCGCCCGCTCATCTCGGTCATACGCAGATCTGTCATGCGTGTGTCCGTCAGTCGGCCGTCGCTCACGGAGCCTGTGGCGCGGTACGAATCCAGCGGCGCGCGGTTCTTGTACGTCATCGAGCATCGAAGCTGGCGGTAGTCGGCGATGCTGCTGTTGCTGCGCATGCTCTGGGAGCTCGCGACGCTGCTGGCGCTCGAGTTCGAGCGCTGCGTGGCACTCGGGTGCAGCGGGATGCCCAGGTGGTCGGCGGCCTCCGAGTCCGAGTCACTGGACGACGAGGTCTCGGCGGCGGTCGCCGTTCCGGCTGCGCTCGCGGCGTCGGTGCCTGCGGACGCGCGCTCGAGGAAGCTCAGCGACGACGACCGCAGCGACGACGACACGGACGTCGCGGCCTCTGAGGACGTTAGCGAGTTGCCGGAGACCAGCGGCGGGGGCTGCGCGCGCTTGGAGGGCGGCTGCTGGTCGGGCGCCGCCTTGCGCGGCGTCTGCGGCACTGGGAACGGGGCCGACGAGGAGCTACTGACCGAGGACGAGGATGCGGACAGGGCGGCCGAGGACGCCTTGGTGGTCGCCGCCGCGCTGCTGTCGGTCGTCTCGTGCGAATGGCGGCGGAAGCTGAAGCGGTGGTGCGACCTCGATTTCCTCTCGGACGAGCGGTGGAAAAGCGGCATCCGATCTCACAGGCTACGCGCGGCGGTAATTGAAGGAGTGGGTCGGCTCTCGGGTAGCTGCTGCTTCTACTGCTGCTGTGAGGGAATAAAAGACGTCGCCTGCTGCGATACACACGCGTTAGCAACGACGCACGGCGCGCGGGGGCAGCGGCGGCGGACGTACCCTCTGGCGCGTGGGAGCTGCCGCAAATGACAAACTAGACGGCGAGCGGGGGGTGTCGGCCGGAGCGAAAGAGCGCGCGTGTTCGTGCGTTCGTACTCGCTGGACGTTCAATGCAGCGAGTCAGTCAGTCAGTCAGTACGCAGGCAGCCGTCACAGCAAGCAGCATTTGGGGGCGACGCACCTCGTGCGCGCGGCGCCAGTGGGCGAGTGGGGGCGGTCGATCCTGCGCGAACAGCCAGCGCCACACTGTTCAGTGCGGAATTCTATATGGCGCGAGCCGGCGGCGTACGAGGGAGCGAGCAGGTCACATCGGCGTGGTAGTTTACGCGGTTCGGGGAATCTATCGGCGCCAAAACGGCCAACGCTGGGAACGGCGTGGCGGTGAGTGGGTCTTTTTTCCGCGAATCAACGGCCGCGATCGCCGAGCGCAGGGGCACGATTGGAGCGAAATAAACTGGATGTTAACCGAAACAAAATTCACGCAGCAACAACAGAAAAAAAAAAAAAACAGAACAGCTGGGTGCCAACCCTACCCGCGCTCTCCCCTATGCCACGTTTCGCACAAGAGACAAGCCAGCCGCAAAATGCCAAAATGATGCGGGGTTTTATCGACTAATTCGCGCCTGCACTTCTGTTTCGCGACCGTAATCCGTCCTGTTATTATTATTCGGTGCATGCATTCTGAACACTCAACCGTACAGTAGAAACGTACCGTACAGTGAAATCAAGCGATGGCCATTTTAACCCACATTTTGCGCCACGAAGGCACAACCCGCCGTCTCAAAATGGACCGAGCGAATCTGAAGCAGATTCCGCAGAAGGGGAACAAATGCCAAAACCGCATCTGGCGCAAACTGGAGAGAAGCATGTGGCTTCCCTCGGAGCTCTGCTGCGGAAATGCTGGTTTCCTGCCGCGAATTAATCGCGGGTCGGGGGTCGGGGAAGCCATTCCTCCGCGATTCAGAACCACGCTCCAAGCAGCGTCGTGTGCGCGAAGATGTACAGTACGCGGTCGCCAGCTCTGCCTCGCCGACACCAGTCGCATGACACACACGCACGATCGGACGGTCGTCGGATTGCGCTTCACTTGATGAGCCACCGCGGCTTCTCTTTCTGTTCCCAATGGTCTCTGCCGCGCGCGAGGCCACGGGCGGCGGCTGCGTACAATGCGGTGCGAGAGCGCTGTTACTGTACACGTGTCTTGTTGTTTATGTGCTTGGCTTTGTTCTCTGCCCTACGGCTGCTGCAAACGACCTACGCGCAGCATCTCCGCGGCTTCCTCAGATCTATGCGGCGAACGACGCCGTGATACTCGTGTTCGCCTCGGCGCAGTTGTCGCAGATCCGCGACGGCTTTTTGCTCGAACTGTACGCGAGCGTCCACTTTCGCTTGGAGCAATTGCCGCACACCAAACACCCGCAGAGTCTGCGTGCCGTCAACAATGCATGCGCAACACGCCATAATCAGTTGAGCAACATCCAGCAGTGTCTTAACAGGCGTTGACGCAACGTACCGACAATGGTGGCGCGGCCGATAGACGGCAAAGCTATGCAGGCAGATTGTGCACACGTTTGACACCTTGTTGAACATGAACACTGGAGCCAGAGTCGCATTGTTGATGCTGCGGCGCCTCATGTCGAGCATGTTGTTCGGCATCGCATTGCCCGACGTGCAGTGGACTAGCGCACGGAGCCACTCTTCGCGCTCGGCGTGGGTCTGCGTCTCAAAGATGTACGTTTTCTTTTCTCGGTGAACCTGGCGTCGCAGAGCAAGACACAGACACGTCAACCTCAGCCTTTGCAGCCGCAACAATGATGACACTCTTTTCAACTCTCGCAGCCGTCCTACCTCGTCTTGGAGCGCGCTCAAGCGGAAATACGTGTCGCCCTTCAACGGGACCACTTCGCACAGCTCGATGCTGATCAACTCGTCGGGCTGCGCGGCCTTGAACGTAGTCGAGAGAGACAGATTCTGGAGCGTGAGCGAGATCCACAAGCGCTGCACACGTTTGCTGTCGTCGCCCGTGACGTTGAGCCACCCGTTCTTGATCACGAACGCGCTTTCAAGCTCATAGTCACTGGAAAGCTCGTCTTCGTTCAGCAAGAGCTCAGATCGAACGCTCGCTCGTCGAGCAGACGTTGGTCCGCGCAGAGTGCGGTTGATGCACTCGCCGATGCTTGCTGTCCAGCTGGCCTTGTCTTCCTCCGACTCCGTGAGCAAGATGAACGACTTGAGCGGAGAGAAAAAGTAAAAGGCGCTGCATTCACGCAAAAAAAAAACGCACAAAGTCAGTAAGCATGGCGGCAAACTGGTGGAGGAACCTCACGAGCTCGCACATACTTTTGGGAGTTGGTAGTGCCAGCGGCAGTGTTGATCACTGCCGGAATCGATTCGGTGTCGTCCGAGACTTTGCATTCCCACAGATCGATGAGACGGAATTTTTTCTTCTGGAGCCCTCCACCTTGGCGTCCGTACACAACCGCTATTCGCGCAGCCACGACAAAATATTAGCAACGAGAAGAGACGTGTGCAAAAGCATCTGAACGGCATACTTTACCATCTTCCAAAAGCACAAAGTAGTACTTTTGGACTTTGCTTCGACAGACTTTCCGCAAGGTGCCTTCCCTCACGAACCGCTTCCCTCGGAGGTCGATCCCAACCTTGGCTCCAATTTCTTCGATCTTACATACATTTTCTCGCCGAGCGATGATTTCCTGGATTTTGAACGCAACCATATTCATACTGCTGATGGCTGCTTGCAGCGGCGCATAATCAATATGCTCCGCGGACGTACTCTCAAGCAGCTCTTGAAGCAGTATCTTGTAGCGCGGGATCCGCTCCATTGGCATGTTCAAATACGTGCGCAGCCTATTGACGCCGGCTCCTTCCGGCATTTCTTTCAGGAAGCTTTCGAATTGGGGAGACTTGATCGCATTTAACGCTGACTCGTGGCGGCTTGCATACGACGTGTACAGCTGAAATAGAGGCGCATACGCGTTGAAGATCGCTCCCTTCACATGATACATAGCATTAGTCTCTCGTTAGTATTTTTGGGTTCGCTTCGTGGCCCCACGAAACGTGATACACGTACCGCTCGGTGGATTTTCTCATCTTCTTCTTGAGCCATTGTCTCCTCCAAATGGCGCGCCAAATGCTCCAGTAGTTGCTGGTTCAAGGTACAGATCTGGTCAATGCTGCTAAAGAAGATCGCCATGTCAGCGTCTAGAACCAGTATCTTCTGGCCTTGGCTCGTTCCGCTTCTCGGCTTGCTGTCCGACGCCGATAATGATGCGCCTCCAACTCGGCGCATATTGTTCATGTTGTGGATACTGCTATTGCTGAGAGCGCGCTGGGATAGTCCATTGGCTGCAGCCGAGATACTGCTGCTCGCGCTTCCACCAAAGGGGTGAAGCAACGATTTCTTGTACTTGCTTTGACGTCGGCGGAACATCTTTTGGCCTTCAAGCTGACGCAGCAACAGTGGCTGAACAAAGATCCGAATGCAATCACCAAGGCACATGACGTAGCTCTCTTCTGATCGGATGATCTCCTTCAGAATCTGCAGCCTTCGATGCTCTAGTTTCGCGCTCTCGTCTAAGAATCCCCACTGGCCCAACTCCGAAGTTCTCCCACTCAGCATGCTGGAGCTCACACTGTTGACTCGATCGAGTGAAAACTGCAACGCAGACTCAGTCACTCGTGAGCGCCGGATCCGGGTCAATGCCTTGTCAGCTGACTTCTGAATCGCAGACGACCACGCCATTTCTTCTTCGTACGAGCTCGCACACAAGATCCATCCATTTTCATCGCTCACAGGCTTGGAGAAGCTCGGTAGACTGGTTTCGCTGCTTATGGTGCTCGTTGAGTCCCGGTTGCGCACGGCATCTCCAAAGCGGGTGACTGCTTGCTTCAACGGCGACATCTTCAACATGAGATTGCTGGGTGCAGACAGTGGCTCAAAGTACGATTCCTCTTCGATGGTGTCCGAGTCGAAGAAGTCCGACGTCGAGATTTGGAAGCAATACCGATTCTTTTGAGATCGCGTGTCAGAGCGACGGAGGACAATCGCACCAGCTAGATCAAGCGTGTCCGTGCAGCACTTGATGTTGTTGCCATTGCCAGATGCTACCGTGTACTGCTTCAAGATCCCGGCCTTCAGTTCGAAATAGTGCTCACCCCACTTGCCCCAACGCTTTCGCCGCAATACACCTCGGAATTCTATCACACGGGATAGCCAATGGCGAGCGGCTTTCTTGACCAAGTCAAGCACTTTGAAGCACAGGTTGCACACGCGCTGTTCTTGCCCACTTTCTCCGATGAAGAGAATCGAGCGCTTTCCAGAGCAGTTTCCACACACAACAGCTCCACAGCGGCGGCAGTGATGTCTTCGGAAATACAGCTTGAAGGCACTGTGGCAGATTGTGCAGGACCCCACAACGGCATCTGGGACCCAAAGGGCTGCAGCATCAGCAGGCCCCTCACTCGTGGCGCTGGCCACATCTTTTTGCGCATCCTTGATTGCGTTGGAAATCGCGTCGACCCACTCTGCCCTCGCGTCTGGCGTTGCGGCAAACAGCACGAACGTTTTCTCCAGACTCGAGACAAGAAACCCGCAATCACTTCCAAGACTCTTTGACTCCAGAAGCGAGTCGTAGGACGACGGCAGGTTGCATTTTACGCCCACAGCTTTGGAGTTCAAGTGCACAATGCGGCGAACGCGGTATCCGCCAGTGATGAGCACGCCGCTGTACAGCAGAATGTCGTTGAAAAGATGCAGCATCACTTCTTCCTGCCGCTTCGTCGCCATCTTCACTAGCTTTCCAGATTTGATCAGCCTTCGATTGGGCGTGAACAGAGAGAGCTGGCCGACGAATTGCTTCTGCGTCTCTAGCACCGTTTCGAGGTTTTCTTGGTGGCGCACAGTCTCGTTGATGAGAGAAGCCGCAAAGCTGATGCGGTTCACAGCCTCGCTCAGGAAGTGCTCATCTCGGTGGCCTTCTTGTGTGTGGTGGTAGACTCGTTCCAGCAGCAACTTGTAGCGAGGGATTCGCTGGATCGGCATGATCAGGAAACTCTCGAAGGTCTTCGTCGACCCAGATCGCGCGCGACAATTCTCCAAAAACGCTGTAAACCTCAGCCGTGTGTCTTTGGCATAATTCTGGAGCAACTGCGCGACTTCTTCGTAGTCCTTTGCATACCCCGCGTATAGCTTGAAGAGAGGCGCGTATCTGCAGAAAATGGCGCCAACGCCTGCGGAGGGCTCCATTGGACTGTTGCTGTTGTTGTCCGTTTTCCCTGAGCCAGGCAAGAAGCTCATCGGCGCCGATCGCTTTCCGACAATCTCGGTCAGGTCGTTGAGCAATTTGGAGTTGAGCATGACAAGCTGGCGCAAGTTGTTGAAAAATACGGCAATCTGCGCGTCTTCCATGATCGGGTGCTTGTTGTCCTCGAGCGGCACGATGTAGAAGTCGTGGAGCGTGCGGATGTCGCGCACGTACGTCTTTTCCGTCGACCAGATCTCCTCGATCACTTTTGTGCGTGTCCGGTTGTTCTTCACCGCTTCGTCCTCTTCGTGCTCGTGCGTGCTCTGGTTGTCGTCCGAGCTGCTCGCGGCGCCGTTGCGGCTGCACTCTTCAGGGACCTCGAGCTGGAACTGGAACGTTTTCCTGCGCATCGACGTGGTCTCGAGGTCCTTTGGGTCGAACAGGATCACGCCGGGTCGGAGACACACGGCGCTGTTGATCGGCACCATCTTCTTTGGCTCGTCGTCGCGCTGGTTGTCGGTCGGCTCGCAATACTTTATGAACGGCGGCGCCTTGTCTTCGCAGCTTGTCGGGTCTGCGAGCGATCTATTGGCGACACGCGTAAGAAAGAAAGAGTGAGGGGTGGGACGTCAAATCGAGAAGAAAGGCGAGTGCATCTGTCTGCTCTCAGGCGAGGGTGAGTCAGAGGCGAGCGGGTGGCTCCATTCAATGCAACGCAGTGAGCCCCCGCTCTCCCTCGATGGACCGGGCGCCAGGAACAATAACGCCGCATCTTTACGGTTCCTTCCACATCAGACGCGTTACTGCCCCAAATGCCGCCCGCCCTGCCGCCATGCAAGCCGATATATAGTCGTACCGCAGGTCGAGCGCCTCGGTCGCGCGCGTCTCCTCGCCCTTGACGCACGAAGCGCTGCTCACGGTCTCCTTGAGCATGCTTTCCAGCGCGGCTCTGCTGGGGAAATGGAGGAGTGAGTGAGTGCGTGACGCTGCGCCTCTGTTGGTGGCTTCTCGCGCCTTCAAAGCGATCGTTCGAATCGCCCGATCGTCGTCCGCGTGGTTCGATTCTTCTTCCGATTCTTTCTTCTTTTTTTTTGTTTGCTTGTTTGTTGCTGTGCCCCATGTCGCCCTTTAATATTCAAACAGACAGCGGTTCCTTCCATCGAACGCCGCCTTCTGCTCTTCTTCCTTCCATCTTCTGCGCAAATGCGCGCGTACGAAAAAAGCTTGAACGGCGAGTGAAAGATGTATCGCATTCGGCAGGGGATGATGGGATGGAGGGAGTTTTAAGTTTAACTTTGGGGCAAGTTCCGCCACTGACCACTTCAATATGGATTCACAGAGGTTTCGCACGGCTGGTTTAAACTAACAGTTGGCTGCTAATGCGGCACCAACACTGCGCTGCACACTGGCGGACATGGACACGCTTCCATTCCACCATTCGGTGGACGAGGCTCAGCCGTGAAATGGCCGTTCAGCGTCTGCTTATGGGCGTCAGGAAGGCAGAAGAAACGAAAGCGTGGCGCCGATGCGAGCCACTCGATGCATGCAAGGAAAAGAGTGAATCCAAATGCGCATAGGCAAGCGAAGAAATGGAAAGCGAATGCCTTCCACTAACGGCGTGTTGTGCGGTTGTTTTGGTGTTCTCTCTTCTTTGTCGCCGTGCGATCTGAGGCGAAAGCGCTTAGTCGTGCTTGGCTTTCTTTCCGGCCTTCGCGTCGTCCGCGGCGAGGCGCTTGAGCGTGAGCAGCCCGAACCAGAGGTTCGCCGTGCCCAGCACAGCCAAGTAGCCGAGCGTGCGGAACATCGTGAGCTCGAGCCAGTACCAGCCGAAGAGCGCCAAGATCGCGGCGAGCGTCGCGAGGAAGCCCGAGCCGAAGATGAACACCGAGCCCTGGAACAGCTTGCTGATGTTCAGCTGGAGCTTCAGCACGAAGATCAAAAAGACTGCGAGCGGCGCCTGTTGCCCCAATTTGGATAAAGGAAACAGGGTTATCAGACTTTCTGAGCGACGCATCAACAGCGAAAAATAAAAACGACCAACGCACCAGCACGGCGCCCGTGAACGCGAGCGAGACGGTGATCGGAGGGCGCGGGTCTTGAGGACGCATGACGTGCTTGATCTCTCGCAGCGCCGTCAACGTCGTGTCGCTCTTGTGGAGCAAGTGCTTGGCGTACAGCGGCGACGGGGTCGGTGGCGGCTCCGAAGCCAGGAGAAGGTCCAGCTCACCAAGATCCCACACGATCGCTTTCTAGACACACACACACAACGAAGCAGGGCGGTTAGTGAGAACAGAAGAGCTACCTTGGCCTAACGTAGCGGAGCAATTACCTCGAACGTCGGGTCGCCGAGGATCAGCTGGAGCTTGTAGATGCCAGACTTGTACCCGAACTTCTTGCTGAGCGTCGAGAACTGCAGGGACGTCGAGTGGGTCTTCTTCTTGTCCGCCGTGAGCACAAAGTACGTGTCCACCTTGTCCGCTTTGTGCGTGAAGCGCAAGAACGCCTGGTGCGCAGTGACCGGCGACTTGTCGTGCTTGCGCTGCAGCTTGACCTCCACGCGCAGCGCGTCCCCGGAGCCCGAGCTGAACTCCTGCTTGCTCACGGTCTCGCCGAGAGCGAGCGAGAGGCCGTTCAGGTCGGCGCTCGCGACCACCACAGGGACCGTGACCTTGACTTGCAGCACCTCCGACACCACTTCCTTCGTCACTTCCTTCTCCACGGTCTTCGTGACTTGTTCTTCGCCGACCGTCTCCGTCACCTTCTCCTTGATCTTCTCCTTCTTCTCCGCAGTGACCTTCAGCTTGTACATGCCCGCCGCCAGCTTCTTGGCGCCATCGAGCACAGCGACGAACTTTTCTCCGTCACCCGCGACTTTCTGTCATGACCAAACGAACCAAAACACCGAGAGCGCGTGAGAGGACGAGTCTGCAAGATGCAGCACCGATTAGACTGGATACACACATACACACATAGCGGCACGCACCAAGTTGGAGAGGATCGCGGTGCCCGTGGTGTCCACCAGGGTGTCGATGGTGAGCTCCTTCACGCCGGGCTGCGCAGGCGACAGCGTGATGCCGAGCTCCAGCGCTCCCTTCGAGAGCGCAACCTTGCTGGACGCCAGCGCGATGCCGAAGGACGCGGCGTGGGCGGCGCTGGCCGCGAGGGCGACCACCGCCAGCGCTTGCAGCATCGTCTTGCGGATCGACATCATCACTCTTCTGCCTGTTGATTAGCGTTGTGGGCGGCTACGTGGTGCGCTTTCGGCATGCGATCCACTCGGATCCCCCAACAAAAGCACCTCACGTTAGGTTTTGTGGCAGCATTTCGAGGTTTTTAAGTGTCTCAAGTATACCGGTTGAAAACCGGTACCCCGCGAGTGATGGTTGACTGAATACAATACCATTGAAATACTGCTGACAGGCTCAATTTATTGTCGTATTGCTTTTTATTGTTTCTCTTTGGTTGATTCAAACGCTGCTAGACCGAGACGTACTCGTCGATCCATTTGCGGATGTGCGCCACTTCGATCTTGCGCGCTTTCTTGACAGACGCCGGGTCGTCCGGGTGGCTGAAGAACAGGTCCAAGTGGTGCGCGCCCTCTTCGATGCTGACGATCGTGACCTTGGAACCCTGAGGCACCTCGTGCACGCCGCCGCTGCTCCAGGGGTCGAGCATCCCGTTGCTAAACACGATGTTCGAGGCGAAGCGGAGGTTCGAGTCGCCATAGCTTACGCGGATCCAGTTCGGGTCTGGCGTCACGCCCCACGTTTCCTGGCAGCGGTCCTGGATTTGCTCCATGGTGATGTTGCGAGGCCAGAACATGTCCGTCTCGCCGTTTGTGTTGAAGTACGTCTCTTGAGGGAGCATCTGGGTACACCACTGGAAATCCCAAATGCCATCAAAGTCTTCTTGTGACGGCAACTTGAGGCACTGGACGTCCTTGGTCGCATTGTTGAAGACATTGCCGGCATCACGCAGCGCTTCGAGGAGCGCATCGTCGTCCCGTCCATCTTCGAAATCGCCCACGAGATGAGAGCACGCTTCTCGCACAGGCCATGCCGGAAGGTCAGCGGCGCCGCCAGTCAGATAGCTCGACGGATACGGAAAGTTGCCCATGGCCAGATTATCGAAGCCAAAGAGTGTCAGCATCGCCAGGTCTTCACCTTCCGACTCTTTCGTCAAGGGTGCACACAGTCGGAAAATGCTCGCGAGCTTTTCACGTCCAGCGTCCGATTTTGCAAGCGCAAAGATCTTTTGCCAGGACTTCTTCGCATTTGGCACGCAGTTCTTGGCCGAACCCGTTTCGGGCGTTGCATCGCGGGTCACAATCTGCCAGTACTTGTCTCCTTTCCATTGCGGAAAGCTAGGGAACCCAAAGATTGGCGCGGACGCAGCGATCGCGCCGTGAACGATAGACGGATACTTCATGCGGAACCACGCCGAGAGCATGCCGCCGTAGCTCCCACCAAACGCGATCACAGGATGTCCTTCCGCCTTGTGTTCGCCCTTTTGCAGGAAGAAGATCAGCTCCGTGAAGTCAGCGAGCGCTTGTTCATGGTTGAGATACGCGAGGTGCTTCATGTACTCATCTCCAAAGGGCATGCTCTTGCCGTAGTAGCGGTGTTCCGCGAACACGATTAGCGCCTTGAACTTCTGCGCGTTCTCCCACATCAAACCCGTGTGGTTCGCATACAGCGTCACGTCGCCTTCATTGCCCGTGTAGAAGAACATCGGCGCTTTCTTGTCGCTCGGGTCCCAGAACTGGTCGTTGATCAAGTAGCGCTGCTTGTACGTCGCCGGCTTCGTGGACGCGGTCACAGTGCCGTTCTCGTCGTGCGTGTCCGCTGGCAGCCACGAAAAGTGGTCGACGACTTGCTCAAAGTACAGCTCGGTGCAGTTGGACGCGTCGGCGCGGAACTTTGGCGCCGACTCTCCTGGGAGGTCGTCCACCGCGCGGAACGCACTGTCCGGGATGTTGGTCGTCGTGACCAGCATCTGCGTCTGCACCAGCACGACGACGCCGAACACGAACGCCAGGCCGGCGAATACGGACACGCGCAGCGGGCGGCTTTTCATCACTGCATGTCACGACGACATAGTGCGATCAGTTTGACTGCTAGCTAAGGACAAACAGAACCAAGCGCTCGTAGACGTACATACCGTTGATCGTGGACTGGATGATCGGAAAGCGCCGGCGCCAGCGCTGCGGCACGATGGACGGCTCAGACGCGGCCGAGTACGCGGACGCGCCGCCCTCCGACCGGAAGCTCATGTTGTGCAGCAGCGGACTCGCCTCGTTCAGCGGTCGTCGCGCCATCTTGAGCCAGCGACGAAAGTTTTCTTGTGTGGAAAAGGGAGCAAAGCGCAGCCGCCAACGGCACCCGCGGTCGTTCTCGGCGCCTCCGTTCGTTGGAGCTCCTCACACGGCGCTCGCTTCTCCGCGCTTGGTGTGTGTGTTGGTGGCCTTGTGGCCCAGGCGTTGCACACGCTTGCAATGCTTCTAATTTTGCCAAATGCAGAATGTGGTATGGCAAGTATAGAAGAATAACGTGTCGATTCGCATGTATGTATCGATATTTGAAGTATATAATAAAAGATTTGGTCTATGTATTACGCATCCTATCGTATGGTGGTCTGTCTATTTCTTGCTGTCGGCTGTGATCCTGTGAAGAGCACGCACTGAACAAATCCGTTTTTTAGTGACTTTACAACTCTAAACACGGGAGTAAACCCTCCGGACAAGAACGTAATACACGTTGAGCTTTGTACCGTAAGATCGTAATAGAGGAGAAACTTCAACCATCACTCTAATATGTTTAAAACAGTTTGCAACACTCCTGGGAGCCAATGCGTGACGCGCTGTGGATCGTACAGGCTATCTTGCGCGGCGCACACGCGACCCCTCATAATGGGAAGCGCACGACTGTGATGGTACTATCTCTTGAGTTTACAAAACTCCGACCCAGCTCATCCCGTGTTTTCTTCCGTCACACATGCGCTCTATACAGGCTTTCACGAAAATATGCAGTGTTTTAATTCCCGTCTCAAAAACGAGAGCCCAAACGGCAAAAATCCCACCGTTCTCGTTTTCACGGCGCCTCATTTCCGCATTCTCCCGTCGCATCGCCCTGCGTGCGTCTTGCTGCCGACGGAGCGCCCAGCCGAGACCCACGAGAGAGAGAGAGAGAGCGTGTTGAACTGAAGTGGCCTTCGCAGCAGACCGGAGGACGACGACGCGCGCATGATGCACTACAAGACCCATGTGCCTGCGCGCTTCTCTGTCGAGGACCAAATGGCCGAGGTAAGTGGGGAAAAGCGGGTCCTCCCTCCCCCTCAGTGGCCGCGACAACCCGCATGCGATGGCATCATTTTTACTGAAGCGTGTGACATCTTCCCCCCATATTATGTTGCTGTGTGGACACGATGATAGGCGCTTTCGTCTCAGGAGCTGATGGGACCTCGCCAGCGCAAGAACTTCCTCAAGCTCTTTCGGAAATACGTCAAGCACAAGAAGGACGTCATCGACTGGTATGCCCCCTCTAATGTGTCGGTTGTGAGGGGCGGAGGCTGACCTTGTGCTATACGCTTGTGTTTGTGTAGGAACGCTGTGAAGCCGCCGACGCCGGACATTCTCTTGCCGAGTTCGTCACTGGAGAGCTGTCCAAATGATATGAATCTCAAGCACGAATTGCTCGACAAGCTGGTAAAGAGTGACTGCTAGTGCCAAGTTGGAAACATATGCTAACGCCGCATTCGCTTCATAATTATTTTTGCGCTGGCAGGTCATTCTGAAGCTCAATGGTGGTCTGGGCACAACATTGGGCTGCGAGGGTCCAAAGAGCGCGATTGAAGTGCGCCAAGACTTGTCGTTCCTTGACCTCACTGTCCGTCAAGTCGAGGTATGTTGCTTGCTCTCTTTTTTTGCTGTTTGTTGTCTTTGCTCCGTTGTGTGCCGCGTGCTCTCGCCTCACACATGGAATTGCTTTGTTTTTGCAGTACCTCAACAGTTTGTACGGCGTCGACGTGCCGCTGGTGCTGATGAATTCGTTCAACACGCACGAGGAAACGGTGCGCATCATCCGCAAGTACCGCATGCACAACCTCAGTATCCACACGTTCAACCAGAGTTGCTACCCGTTCATCGTGAAAGAGACGATGCTCCCCGTTCCGAACACGAAATACGACCGCTCGACGCAAGAGAAATGGTACCCGCCAGGCCACGGCGATGTGTACAATGCGCTCTTTGAGTCGGGTTTGCTGGAGAATCTGATTAACCAGGGCAAAGAGTACATCTTCATTTCGAACGTCGACAACCTCGGTGCGACCGTGAACCTCGATGTGCTGTACCATATGATCAACGAAGACTCGGAGTTTGTGATGGAGGTGACCGACAAGACGCGCGCCGATATCCAGGGTGGCACCCTCGTGAGCTACCGCGAGAAACCGCACTTGCTCGAGATCAGTCAGGTGCCGCCACAGCACATGGACGAGTTCCGCTCGATCAACAAATTTCAGACGTTCAACACGAACAACCTGTGGGTGAATCTCCGCGCGATCCAGCGACTCGTGGCCCAAGATATCATCGACATTGAGCCGATCGTGTCGTCGCGGACCGTGAAGAGCGTCAAAGTAGTGCAATTGGAGACTGCGGCAGGCGAAGGCATTCAGTTTTTCAAAAACTTTATCGGCGTCAAAGTGCCTCGATCGCGATTCCTGCCGGTCAAGTCGTCGTCGGATCTCTTCCTCGTGCAGTCCAACTTGTACCAGATCAAGCACGGCAGCCTGATCATGAACCCGGCGCGCCCGATCCCGACGATCCCGATCGTCAAGCTTGGTCTCGAATTCCAGAGCGTCAAGGAATATGCGGCGCGTTTCGAGCGCGGGATCCCGAACATCATGGAACTAGACCATTTGACGGTCGCCGGGGATGTTAAGTTTGGCTCTGATATCACATTGAAGGTGAGAACGTGGTTGTTTCTTTTGTGGCCTCGCTAGAGTGCATGACAGTCACACTCACGATGAGGATTGTTGTGGTCTCTCCTGCTGTGCTTGCTTCCAGGGAACTGTAATTTTAGTAGCGAACGAAGGCGCGCATATTGACTTGCCCGATGGCACCATCCTGGAGGATAAAGTAGTGACCGGCAACCTGCGCATTTTAGACCATTAAGTGTGTGGAAGACCGAAAAAGCGAGTCGGTGGTCCTCCACATCGGTGGTGGCGACCTCTCTCATGCCGCCATGGTGTATGCAGAAGAACGTACATTTCCCTCGTAGAGCGAGGAACTCAAATAACCAGTAAACAAGTGATACCATTTGCAGCGATAAGCGAGCCACGAGCCATACAAATATAACACGCAAGAACTTGTCTCAATACACGGCCACGACGTGCTTGCAAATGGGGCACAAGCGATGGTGCAGGAGCCACTGGTCGATGCACTCGCGATGGTAAAAGTGGAGACACGGGAGCGCGCGCACTTCCTCGTCGGGCGCGTACTCGGTGTAGCAAACCGCGCACCTGTGGGGCCATCATGAGGAAGCAAGCGGTTAGTTGTCTGCCACCGTTGCCACAAAACACACACACACAAAGCAAAGACTCACAGCGTGTTGTTGATCTGCTCCTCGCTTGACGCGTCCGTGCCATCCTCGCGCTTCTCGCGCACCGAGTACTTGAACGTAGGCAGCGCGAAGATTTGCGGGTACGGGAGTCCGTCCCAACTCTCCGTCTAGCGTGATCAGCAGCCAACGACAAGCAAACAGTTAGCAGCACGCGGCAGATTGGCCAAGAGCCGACACTCACATCGACTTGCTGCGAGCGCAATTCGTTGATGCGGCGCAGGAGCGACAGGAAGCGCAGCTTGCTCTGGTTCTCCTGTCCTTTCTCTGACTGGTCCACGGAGCGTGATGGCGGCAGCGGCGCGATCACCTGGGCGAGCGCATCTTCGAAGATGGCACTTCTGCAGTCAGAAATAAGAGCAACATTGTCGGTAAGAACGCATTCACGCCAACAAGGGCGAAAATCACAGCGCCACTCACAGACGAGCAGCGCGGGGTTCACTTGGGCTGTCGCCCTGACTCACTGCCTCGCGTCCTGATTGACGCAGCGCCTCGATGAAGTCCCAGTCGAGCGCGGCGTTCGCTGGAAGCTGCTGCGACGGGTTTCCTGCGGCTTCGTCAATGTCGGCAGCAGCGATGGAGATGAGCCCCGTGGGCGAGAGCTGCGCCTGGATGGGTGAGTGCGCCATGTCCTCGACGCGCAAGCCGTCAAAGTCTGGGTCCAGCCCAGGAGCCAACTGGGACAAAAGCTGGGTCGAGAGCTGCAGGCGGCGTCCGCCGCGCGCGCCGCCAGTCTCGCTGCTCGAAATCGCGACCACGGCACTCTTCTTCATGTCGTTCTTTTCGTCGTCGTCCGCGCGGCCCTCGGCTTCTTCCATGGCGCGCGCGATTTCGCGGGAGCTCGTCGTGTCCTCTTGCCAATAGCTCGAGATCTGGGGATCCGCGCGCGGCTATTAAAGAGAGAGAGGGCGCGCGAGGTGGTCAACAAGCAGGTACTGTCGACGATCATATACAGATAGATAGACGACACGCACATGCAGCGCTTGCGGCATGCGCGATCCATAGAGCGTCCGGAGAAACATGGTCTGCTGCTTGGGGTCTCGCGCGCTTGTATATGTGTGTGTGTCAAACGCTTTTAGTTATGCCAAGAAGCAGCTGGCGTGTGCGGTGCAACAGGAGAGAACGCTATTCGCTTTGCTCTCCGCCGGCTGTTTGCTGGGCCGCCGCCTGATCGCAAAGGAGAGTGCGGAGACGATGTGCAACAGGCCGAGCGTCGACGGATACGACGGATGCGGAAGGGGGCGGCGCTTGTTGGGGAGTGGCGCTTTCGCGCAGTTTTTCTTCGTGACTGTTTGCTTTGTCTGCGGCCATTCCGACAACCGTGTTGACTCAGAACGCGGTAGTGCGGACGGCATGCTGTACCGAAAGCAGGTGATATTTTCGCCTAAAATGCAAAGAAGAGGGGCGGATTTAAGGCTGCAATTGCAAAAGGAGGTGCGACTCAATGCAACTCTAAGAAGTGTGACCAACACACACAAGCGCGGAATCAACACTCCATCCTGGCGTTATCCATCATCGCGTGCCGCCACCAGCCAGCCATTCGCCCACAAGCTTACAAGCATGCCCTTGTAGCCGCTCATTCGCGCGTTGTATCCAGTCGCATGGCGTATCCATTTCGAGCTCGATCCGCTTCTTGGTGCCCTTTTTTAAAAATGCCTCCTCTTGCACCTGCTTTTGTAAAAGATACTCAGCCTTCCATGGATCTCGAGCTCCACGCAAGCGTTGTCGCGTCGCGGGCTCATCGCATGCAGCACTCGGCCTTGAAGATCCCTGTTTGCTGCTCCATCTTCTGTCACTGATAGAGCTCGCCTTGCTCGTATTGGTACATGCTCTGCTCCAGCGCCGCGGCAGCGTCCTGCTTGCGCTTGACCTCCATGCGGTGCATCGTCTTCGTGAGCGAATGGAACGCCTTGAGCCACTGCGAGAGGCTCAGCAGCTCTATCCGCAGAGCGTCCTTGCCGCCGCGTTCACCAGAGGAAGCACCCGAAGGCGCGAATGAGCCGGACGAAGAGAGCAGCAGGTCGACGCACTTGTTGAGGTATTGCTGCGCGCGTGGGAAACCGATGTCGTCGTCTTCCAGGGGCTGCAGAAGCGCGTCCAGATCCTCTTCTTGCTCGTCAGCATCGCCATCTAAATCAGGAAACCCAATGCCGTCGAGCACAGCTTCTAGACTCGCTTCGAGTGTGCCTTCCTCGGTCGCAGAGCGTCTCGAGATAACCACGACGCAATGCGTGGGATCTGCATTGAACACGCGGCGCTCCTTGCTCAAATTCGTGGCCGTGAGTGTGTCTCGCATGCGCACCGAGCCCACGATGCCCCCGCGCAGCGAGCGGAACAGATTCGTGAGCTTCGCTTCAAGAGCTTTGCAGTAGGCAACCGTAGCCGAGCGCGTCGACTTGGAAGAAGCACTCTTCAGCGTCGACGCCAGCACGTCGTCTGGCGCTGGTACAGTGTACAGCACTAGCGGGACGCAGCGTCCAGGCGTAAACGGATTGGCGGACGCGCTGCCGCTCTTCTCTCGCTTCGATCCTTTCGCGGACGACGAGGCTGTCGCCAATTGCGAAAGAAGCTGCTGCTTCTCCGATGCCAGTGCGCGCACCTCCTTCAACACGGTGGTCTGCACGCGCGGAGACTCGTGCATCGCGAACAGCATGTTGCAGCTCGAGTGCATGAGCAGCTGCATCTTGAGTGTCTCCTTCTCGAACGCAGCAATGTCCTCTTGCGTCGCGTCGCGACCAAAGCACTGGTTCTCAGAGCGAGCGACGCCCAGCAAGTACACGCACGACTTGGCGCTGTCGAAATACAGATGCACGCTCGCAAGCAGCGGCGTCGAGTCCTTCGCGGACACGCACGCCGCGTTCATCTCGTTGGCGTGGAACGCGTACTTGCCAATGAGGCGGTTCGCAAACGCGTACGCTCTCTCCGCCGAGCCGTAGCTCGTGCTCATGACGCCGACGACCGCAACGTGCTTGTTCATAGACAGCAGCGCCTAGGAGTTTTGGAAAGCGTTCGCGCGAGAAACGTGAGGACTATTGTTAAACAATGTTTCTCCCTTGGTCGTGTTACTAGTACCTGCATGAGAGGCGACGCGGCGACAGCAGCCGCGCGGAAGGCGTCCGGCGGGTAGATGCGCACAGGCGCGTTCGGCACACTATCGAAGGGCAGCGGCGGCGGCGCATGCTGGTGGCTCTGCTGCTGCTGCTGGCGCCGGCTGCTTCGGCCGCTTCCTCCCGATGCCATTCTCGAGCCAAAGTGAGCTCTTCCGTCTGGCTGACGAAATGCTGTTGCAGCAACACTCAAGCAACATCTTATCCATATCATTAAATACGGGGATCTAAACGCCATGTTTTATGCTCAGTCACGGTAGCGGCGCGAGTCTCGGTCGTGTTGACCTCGAGAACATGACCGCGAGTGCGCTCGCGAGCGCTTTGCTCGCGGCTTGGATCGAGACCGAGACCGCCGTCGCTTGTCGCTGTGGCGACGAGGACTGCGTGCGTCTCCGTCCGGCAGTCGGCCGTGCCGATCGGGACTCGCATCGCACTCTCGAGCCTCGCGTTTGCGGTCCTTGTCGTGCTTTGGCACCTTCTTTTCTCGGCTCTTGTCCTTGCTGTGCTTCTTTGCTCGTTTCTTCTTCTTCCTGTGGCGTCGGTGGTCGTCGTCCGACTCGCTCGAGTCGCCGTCAGCGTCGCGCGTCTGCTGCTTCAGCTTCTTCAACAGCAGTTTCTTCTCTTTCGACGACAATTTCGCAAGAAACTCCTTCTCGGGATCGGACGAATCGCCTAGTAGTGGATGGGTCGCAGCACAACAGCTCGTCAGTCCAGACGCACCGAAATGGAACATTGCTAGTGAGGAGAAGTCGCCGACGCACCGTCGTCGTCGGATAGCAAGATCTCGAACTCTTCTTTCCCTGCCTCTTCTTGCTGCAAGCACCGCCACGCGTCAGCGACATGTTTATCAGGAAAACACACACACACACACAAATCCCTTATATCGCACCATTTCTAGCGGTAGAGACGCTTTCCGGAGCACCAGCTCCTGCTTGGTCTGCGTCAGTTTGTTCATGTACGACATGGGGTCTTCCATCGCCTGCCGCGCGGCATCTATTGCAGCACAACAAAGCGTAAGCATTGCGCGCAAAATGGCACCAGCAATCAGCATTTTGTGGCTTTTACCATGCGGGTTGAAGTTTCGCAGCGCGCACTCTCGGTCTCCCGATTGGTGGCCCCATTCTCCACACCGGATGCACTTGATGTTCCGCAGCTGCACCCCAACGGGCTTGAAGTTCACCTTCACCGAGTCCGTGTATTCGCCCTCGACCGGCGCGTCTTTCAAGAAAGGGAAGCGCTCTGCAACGTGTTTCCCACAGTGTTTTCAGAAACGCACATTTGTTAGATAAGGCAGTTTGACGCAACGAATGCCGGCAAACGCACCGACTTGGGTCTTGATCGTGAGGTTCTCGTCAGGGCGGCGGCCGACGTATCGCTCCAGATTGCGCTGATTGTCACGCGGGTCGTCCGCTGCGCCCCCCTTTCTCTTCTCCATCTTCATTCGGAACTCTCGCACCGCATCATCTGCATTCATTGCAGCAGCAGCCACGTAAGCTGACCAACCACAACAGACACCAACGATCCACACGCGAAAAACACAAACCCTCGGTCATATCGCGCTCGGCAGACTCGTCCACCTTCTGCAAGCCCGGCGGCGGCGCGTACATGAAGCCGACCTGCTGCATCTCCATGCGCTTGGCCGCTTCCTGGTCGCCTTTGGCGGCGGCGAGCTGCTGGAAGCGCTGGAGATCGGCGCTTTTCCGCACTTCGGACGCCGCCTCTTTCTCGCGCTGCTCCTTGTTCTTGGCCTTCTGCTCGGCGATCCAGATGCGCTTCTGGTTCGTCTTGTTCGACGGGTGCCACCCCTTCATGTTCAGGAACTTGAGCGACATCGTGGCTATGGGGGCGTTCGTTCGTGCGCGCGCAAGTCGCCCCCTTTTCTTCCTGCTTGCACTTGCAGCTCTTCGTTCTTTGCTTTACTCTCTCGTGCAAAGCAAAAACAAAAACGAGTTAAGTTCGCATTTTTGGTTTATGTATTGAGTTATGTTAATAGCGGTTTCAACTCAAATGGTCCTCTCAAACGTGATCCGGAGCACGGGGAGAAGCAACTCGGCGTGGACGCCGGCGGCGCTGCCCGTGGGCACAGCGAACGGGAGCTTCTCCTGCAGTAGGTACTTCCCGGACACGAACACGCTGAGCGTTGCGTCTGAGAGGTCGACTGCGATGCGCTCCGACGGCGCCAGCATCTTTGGGATGTGCATCACGGCGACGACTTCGCGGCTTGATCGGCCCTGGAGCAGCTGGAAGCGAGGCTTCTCCAATGCAGATATGTCCGTGTGCTCGCTGCTTCGTGGTAGCGATGTGTTTGTAGTTGTGGTGGTTTTCGTGTTTACTGCAGCGTCCACCTTGTTGGAGGCCGCTCCAGTGAGAGCCTTGCATCGCGATGCCTGCTCTTTGGACAGCACCATGCTGCGAAAGAAATGACGACCGAGTGCGTCCTGCAGATGTAGATCTAGCTCAGCATCTAAACGCTTCTGGAGAGTGACGACACCGCCAGGAGCCAATTGTATCCTTCGAACGCTGTCGACTCCTTGGATCGCGTACATGAAGCTGTTCCCACGAGACCACGCAGTGTCGCGTTGGCCTTCTTCGTGGAGGTGCGGAGCGCAGCTGAACGGATTCTGCTGGGGGAGAAGCAGCATCTTCGCCCCGACGATTCGCGATTGGGCCGCAAATTCGCCATTCATGTCAGCGTAGTCGTTTGCGCACGTGAAGATCGCTGGGATCTTGGAATCTGCGATTTTGTAGAGGTCGGGGAGCCAGCTGAAGAGCAACCCGTGGTCGTTGGAGTCCACAAAGTTCCCGAATCCAGTATTGTACCCGATGATAATAGTGTTCTCAGGCGCGCAGTCTTGATACGCGTGAGAGTCCTGGAAGGCTCCAAACGTGCCATGGAAGTGACTCGCGCTCAGATTAGAAGCAGCATACGGGTTCTCGGGACAGTCTCCCTGCGCTTCAGGGCCGATGAACCAGAGTTTGATATTGGTCGAGGGGAAGGAGTGCGCGACGCCGCTCCAGTAGTCGGTGACCCGCCAGATGCGCTGCTCCGCCTTGCTCGACGCGCCAACGATCAAGACGCGCTTCTCCGCGTCCTCTCCGTTGCACAAGGAGAGAAGCTGCACGACGTGTACAAACGTGATCGAGAAGCTCAGCGCGTCCAAGCAGGACGGGTCAGTGGACGCGACCGCGACGAGGCCGGTTGACGCGCTGCTTCGAGCTCTCAGGTAGCCCTTCCATCCTTTCGAAGCCGCCAGCCGTTGCGCAGTTGCCACTCGACGGCTGCCTGGCGGCAGCGCCGGGAACGCCTTGGACTCGAGCCAGCGGAAGGTCCCGCTGTACATCCCATCGCCGCGCGCGTCGAGCTTCAGGTGCTGCTCGTGGATGGACGGCACATCGTCCGTGCTCTTGGTCATCTTGCCCATGGCCGTGGCTTTCTCAAGTGCGTACGAAGAGGCGCGATCCAAAACTGGCCGTGGCTTCCCCCCGTATTTACGTATGTAGACACACAATTCCGTCAATTACAGGAAGCGATCATAAATCATGGTCTCATTTACATCTCTGGCCGCTATGTAACGACGCCGGTGCGCTGGCAGTCCTCATTGTGCAACTTCCACCTCGGAAGAGCGCGCTGCAGCAATGCACAGGTGCTGGTTTGGTTGCGACATGAGGGGCTGTTAAGTGCGACTCGTAGCAGCAAAAACAGCACGCTTGGGGGTTACGCCATACTGGACAAGAGAGGGGGGGAAGATATCCCGAATTCCAACGCGCCAAGGCAGCGCGCGCGAGAACGAGAGAGAGAGAGAGAGAAAGAAAGAGAGCGTGCGTTAGTACCGCGCCGCCTGTCGCCACCAGCTCTGTAGCGGCAGTGGCGTGTGTCTGTGAGTCCCGTGCTCCGCTTCTTCGTCGTGGCGTGCGAGTGAGTGAGTGGCCGCGACAGCAGCAACCAGAACGAGATGGCGGACGCGAACCGCCGCAAAGGAGGCGCGACGGCCGCGCGCTCGCACCAGAGCTACATGCAGATGAGCGCCAACGGCGGTGCGCCCACGAACTCGCAGTTCCAAACGTACCAGCAGCAGCTCCAGCAGCAGCAGAACCCGTATCAGTACCAGTACCGACAGCAGCAGCAGGCGAAGATGGCGCCCCAAGCGGCCTCGAACCGATACGCGCGCGACCGCGCTGGGCCGCCCGTGCGCGGCCAGCAAAAGTCGCCGGTCTCGGCTAAAATGGGCATCAAGAGCGGCATGACCGTCGAGGTGAGGCAGTCAGTCGTGACTACTTGCTGCTTGTTACATATCAAGGTGGCATCTAATGGGAAACTGGATCCGTCATGATCACACATGCTTTTACAGGATCTGAAGCGTCTGACGCAGAAACGGATGCAGCAGAACGCAGGCGGTGCTGGGGCTCCTGCGACGCCGGTGGCGGCACCAGTTTCTGCCGCCGCGATGGCTCCAGCGCTTCAAGAACCACTCGCGTCGAGTCGTCCGTCGACGCCAAAGATCAACATCGCGACTGTGAACGCCACGAGCGGTGCTCCAGTCGTGCCGAAGACCGGCATGACTGTGCAAGAGCTCAAGCAGCTGACGACGCTGCGTCTGGCGTCGCAGAGCGTGCCGATGCACCAGAGCGAGATCACGGGGCTCGTGAGCAAGGCCGTGCTCACGAACGTCGCCAAGTCGCACTACCGCGACAGTCTGCGCAACTCGCTCACGCCGAGTTCGACGCCGAAGCGCGGCCCCGTTGCGGCGCGCGGCAACCCGAGCGCGCTGAATCTCACGCCAGAGGTGCGCGGCAACCGCAGTCGCTCGCGTAGCTCGACGCTCAGCAAGACGGTCGAAGTGCCCGCGGAGGCCAGCCAGATGCGATATTCCTACAGCGGCGGGCAGACCATAGAGGACTACCTCGCGTTTGACACGGGTGCAGACTCGAACTCGTCTCAGGTATGCAAATGCATTCTAACTAACGCCCACTAGACTGCCGAGTGGACGCTGACTTTGGTTGCGTATCTGGCCGGCGCTTAGGAAAACGATTCGTACGTGCGGCCGTCGGACGAAGGCAGCAGCCGATACACTTTTGACGAGGTGCGTCTTGTTGCGTGTCAATAGCATTTGCGAAACAGCACTCTGATGAACGCGACGACTGTCGTGTACTCTGTAGCCATCGCAGCCGTTGCTGCAGTTCGACGAGGACTCGTTCCCGCCGCCGCCTCCGTTGGACGACAGCGGCGGCTTCGTGTCCAACTCGCTCCCGTCGTGGTCGCCGCCACCAGCCAAGGCCAAGAAATACGCCGAAGCCGGCGCTCCGGTAGGCCAAAGCTGTGTCTGCGTTTGCTTTCCTCGTCGGATATGGAGCTTAGAGCCGCCTTTTTTGTCCGCATGCGTGCATAATAGGTCTCGTTCTACAACCAGCAAACATCGTACTACAACATTGCCTCGAAGGAGGAAAACGCCGCGCTGGACCAGAACGCGGTCATCGCGCCGCCCCCGGGGCTGTCTCGCCGTCCGTCGATGACTGTGCCCTGGCAGGTGGCCGAAGCCGTTCTCAACACGCCGCAGACGGCGACGAACCGGAAGCAACTGCAGTCGCCTGCGAGTTCCAACACCGAGCCGGAGACGTCGAACCTGTTTTCGAATTCCGCGGCGAAGAGCTCGAGTCGCGCCAACGCAGCCGAGGCTGCCGCCCAGCTCAGCGCCCCGAGTCTCCAGATGGGGCGCCAGCGCAGCGGCACGGGGTCGTCATCGTCGTCCATGGCGATGAACCCAGCGCCATCGCAGCAGCCGTTGTCGAGTGGCGCGCGACGAGGAAGCTTTGGCAACGCGGCCGAGTTTTTCAAGTTCCGCCGACGCAGCAAGAGCCGCCTTGAGCTCGCGCGGGACTTGTCGGGAAACTTTGTGTCGGACAAGGAAGTGGTTCCAGGATTCCCCAACTACGGCACCACCATGCCTGGCATCGATGAGAGTCGCGTCGACCTGCCAGACAACTTTTCGGTCATGGCGAACGCCGACACCGTCTCGGACGCGAGCTCGTCTTCGTCTGATGCGGGCTCGAGCTCGCAGGATTACGACGACGACGAAGTGGTGCAGATCACGGGCGGATACGAAGATACAAGCGAGATCGCAGGCAACTTTGCGGCGTTCTACCATGCCACGGGCGCAGGCCGCGGCCGCGAGAACCTGAGCGGCTTGTCAGCGTTGTCCATTCCGCCGCCGCCACCGCCGCCGCCACTCACGGACGACGAGGACAACGCGTCGACGACGTCGTCGTCAAAGGGCCTCCCGATCATGAGTCCAAACGGGTTCCGCCTGCGCAAGGTCGCGGAACTCGCGCGACGAGGCAGTTTGAGCAGCGAGGACAAGACACGCGCCAAGGACGAGATCATCCAGAGCTCGCTGGGCATTGGCGCCAGCAATGCGGCGAGAATATTTTCGTCCAAGATGGGCGACCGACCGAGCGGCAGCGCGGCTGCACCGCCTCCAGGGTTCCCAGTGCTGTCGGCGACGCCGCCGCGCAACACGCCAAAGGCCACGCTCATGAAGACGCTCGCACCCGGCGCGGGGATTGTTCGTAGCAACTCCGTTGTTGGCCTCGCCCCGAAACTGAGTCCTACGACGATCGCCTCGCGAAAGAAGCTCACGAGCGACAGCGAAGCAGCGAGCGGAGCCGGCGGCGCGACGCTGGAAGAGCGCCTCGCTGGCGCGGCCCAGAATGTTGCCGATTGCGTGAGCAAGGGCGACATGGTCGGCTTCCAGAAGGCGATGGACGAGCTCGACTGGCTGCGCAATGAAGCCAACAACCTGATGCGAAAGTGATCCGCTGGAGGACGTCGCGCTGAGGAGGACGCTCGCGTTGTGTTTCTAGAAACCCCAGTGGAAGAGAACAGGTCGGTCTGCCTCAGAGAGATAGAGAAAGAAAAAGGTCGCTTTGTTTTTCTCTCTCAGTGTATCCTCGCGTGCAGGATTCTTGGATGTATGTGTGAATAAAAGAACAAATACTTTAACTCCCGTTAAATGTGACCACAAAAAGGCAACACACAGAGCAGCGCCTTAACCAGTCGAGCAAAGCATGTCTGAGGGCCGAGCACGAGGCCATCGACGGCACTCTTCATGGAGTATGCAGATGCGGTCAAAGTCAGCCACACGACCTGAAAGCGCCGTGCAGAGCAGCTCTCTTGGAACACGGTAGAGCACGAAAGAAGCATCGAATGATTTGTCCAGGAGATGCATGATGAGGTGCTGTTGGAGCAGCTCGCGGTTCAGAAACCACGCCAGCTTTCCTGAGGACGCCCGTGAGGATCGAGCAGCAATCGCTCTTCGTCTTCCCAACTCTTCCTCTGCATCACACACAGCCGCTATCTTGTTTTTTTTCACGGCGTGCATTGCTTTCATATGAGACAGCGTTGACACGTGGCCAGAAGTGTCCGTCGCCACCACCACTAAGTTCGCACCGCCGTAATCACACTTGACAGCACATCAAGCAGACTGAGTGGCGCATGAAAAACAGGACGCACGAGCGGGACAGTCAATCAAATGAGGTCCGCATGAAATACCAGACAGACCACAGCAGCATTCCCGAGCTCCAAGGGGACTCTCCATCCAACGTGGCTCCAGTTCGCACGATATCGGCGGAAAATGCGGTGGAGGAGCCGCTTGCGGACCAGCGTGTGTGACGCGCCCAGAATCACACACACACACGCGCGCGCGAAGACCATCCCTCGTCGCGCGAGGAAGCGCGCCATGCGTCTGCCGCGTGCTCTCTTTGGAGCTGTTTATGCGGACTTCAATTTGAGCGGACTTCAATTTTGTGGAAGCAGAGTTTTGGCCAATCAGACGAGAATCAGCTTTTGCTGCCTTGGACGACTTTATGTGGGACACATACTTTGCGAAGCTGGTCCCGAATTTCGTGGGATACGATTTTCATTGGACAAAAGGGGTTCGAATCAAATTGCTGTTTGTTTGCATGGTGACAACCCAAATACGAACATGGCCGCTCCACCAACGTACGTGCGGCTCCATTGCGCGCGCGCTCTTTGTATCGCTCCCCACGCGATTGTGTGCATGCGCGTATGTACGGATCCCGCCCTCTCATTCTCTCTCTCTCTCTCTCT
>JAADVP010000183.1:0-32287 GCA_023335675.1 Globisporangium solare | reverse complement strand
TCTAATTCACTTCTCAATTTGCACGTTAGCGCGCAAAGCTCCCTCTCTTCTCTTTGGACACAGCGTTACCGCTGTGCCCTTCCTCTCACCTGCGCTTCCTCACCGCACGTGTACGTCGTGTAACGAGTCCCGTTACAGTTATTCTGTTTTGAAAAAATATTAGGAGTGACATTTTCGATAAATCACTTTCGATTTTTGAAGGTGACATTCTCGATTAATCCCGTAATAGCTCTGCAAAGTGCGAGTCGGCACAAAGCAGTCGCCGCTTGTGCGCACTTTGCAATCTTCTGCGGATGCGTCTCTCCCGCATCAGTCGCCGTGCCCACAGGAAAACCTCGCGCTGCGACACCGCTTCAACCCGCATCAGCTGCTTCTGCGCGCGAACTCACCAAGCGGCATAGAGGAGGAGGCCGCGTTCGCATCCGTCCAGAGTGCCTGCCGCTCGTGGGTGCAACCGGCGTGATCATCGCTTTTCTTTCTCGTGGGGCTCTCGCAAATCCGTTTCCATCGCGCTTCGCACAGCACAAGCCGATCGGAGAAGAAGCGCACGGAAGGATCGAGCAGGAGAACGGCGCTGCGGTGGTCGACCAGTAGAGAAAAAGAAGGCGCGCGACCGATTGCACACGGACGGCAACGCACAACAGCAAGAAAAACAGTGAAACAGCGGAAATGCACAGTAGCCGACGGGAGCGGTCGATCGACATGCGTCACATTGTGGCACGCTTCATGGTCCACAAAGTGGGCAGCTTTGTCGTGAAAGAGCGCGTGCTCTGCTTTGGCGAGTATGGGTTTTGCACGTACGATCTCGACAACAAGCAGATCACCAATACGTGGCCGTATGAAGACGTTGATACCGCGAATGTCGTTGAAGGCGAATCGGTACGTTACCTGCGCTTTGCACTCTGTGCTTGGCATTTTTTTTACGGCTTGCGTCGCTCATAGTCACTAATCAGGATTCTGCATCGCGTGATTTTCGTGTGCGTTTCGTCCGCAGGACTTCATCATCTACACGCCACGGCACCGCGTCAAAAAGACGGTCTATCGGTGCCACTTTCGCATGGAAGTGCTGGTCTGCTTGATGCGGCTTCGCAGTTTGCACCAGGCAAAGTCACCAGGCCAACCCATTCGCCCTGAATTGCAGACGCACGCATTTCAGAGCTTGAAGTATCATAAACGAGGAGTGAAATCGCCTTGTGTGATCGAGGTGCGACCGGACGGCATCTGCCAGAAGGACAGTGATGGAGAACTGATGTCCCACATCCCATACACGAGCCTCGTGTCGGTTGACTTGATTTGCGATGATCACCAGGCGATTTGCTTGAACCATTCGGACAACTCCAGCCTCTTCATGGTCCCAAAGCGAACTGATCTAGCGCAAGCGATCCAGCGAGTGATGAAAGCGTACGGCATCCAAGTGAACGAGTATCGAAAGAAAACGTTAGAAGCTGCGTGCAAAGATGAGACTGGGGCGACATTGGGGGAGGGCATGTCCTTTCAGTACCAAGTGCAAAAGATCTCGCTCGAATCGAACCATTCTTCCCCTCGATTGCTCTCTGTGTCGGAGAAGTTTATTACCGAGTCGGTGGACCCCCAGACGGTGATTTCGAGTCGTCCATTGTCTCGAATCTACAGTCTCATTCTCTTCCGCGATTCGCCGCTTTCGTTTCAAGTGGTATACATCGATGGCATTCGGCGCACGTATAGTTGCGAACACAACGAAAAGATCGTTTGCGAATTACTGGCGTCGTGCCACGCTTTGGGGAACCATCAAGTGGATGTTGTGACCACGACGCACCCAGAGTGGATGCGAATGCTCCCGCGCAAAATTATCCAGAATGAAGGGGGCAATCTTGTCAGCACGAATGGAAAGGAGCTGACCGTCATGGACCGTGAGCTTCGAGTCGTTCAAGCAAGCATTCTCGGTCTCCTAGCAACCCATGGCTACGGGAAAACAGTTCGTGTTCAGCGTCAGCTACCGAAAGGTCTGGATGAGGAAATGCACTCGTTGGCGCTGGAACTGAATGTGAATACTCCGACTCCTGGCGTGATTCCTCAGCCAAACAAACCTTTTGAAAAAGCAATCTATGTCGTAGCGCGAGAAATGCACGACATCGTTTCGCGCCATGGACCTGGACACGAGTTTATTGGAACCTACCTGCAGACCCTGTACCGATTGCTCCAAGCGCCCCCAGCTATGAAAGAGTTTGTGCGGATCCTAGTCGAGGTAAGCATCACTACGTGCTTGCTCAATATCTTCTCGCATATCACTAACATCTTATGCCGTAGCGTGGAGATGAGTACATCGGAACAATCACTCAAATATTATCCTGCCGGAGCCCAGTACCGACATACTGGATGCTGAGAGTCCTGCATCGCTTGATAGAGTCCAAAACACACAAAACCCAGTGCATCGAAGTGTTGCTGTCCAGCAACGTTTTTCAGCAAAAGCTATTGGCGCTGTTTGATGAAGATGCTCTGGTAAGACAAAACCAACACTGGCTACATAAGTTGCTTGGTCTAACTTGTCGTTGCTTTCTAGACTCAGAAGTATTTATCGGAGCTCCCGACTATGATGCTCAGTCAACTGGTTTTATCTCTGGTGAAAGCGAAAGTTGCGAAGCACGAGAAGCTCTCGCTGAATTTCTACCAGAGCTTGGCGACGAAATATCGAATGCTTCAGCGTATCCTGTTCGGGTTTCCAAGTCTTATTACTGTCGAATCGTGCGCCGGTCTCCTCAGCAGAATGACAAACAACCCATATTTTGCACAATTTGGTGGAAGTCATTTGGGCAGCTCTCGCAGACAGCAAGTTCCGCACCATTCATTGACCTTCGGAGAAAACATGAACTACGGCATTAGCAGCAATCGAGGAAACAATGTGCTCTCTGGACGGCAAAATGGTATTTTGTCTCGACGAAACAGCTATAATTCCATTCGACGGAACAGCTTGACCTCAATATCCTCAAATGGGAGCACAAATGGCGGTGGCGGCAGTGTCGCTGTCCAAAATCCAGAAGTCTTGTTGCGCCAGTATCGTCTTTTCATCGAGTCGCCGTGTGGGTCACTGAAGAAGAAGTTGGACGAGTATGACGATCCGGTGTTCTTAAGGCTTCGCTATCGGTGCCGTAACGTTTTTCTACAAGAGCTGATGAGTCATATGCTTGGGAACTTCGACGACTTCAAGCGAGTGTACCATGTCGAATGCTATCAATTCAGTGGGATCCTGAGTACATCAAATGGCCAGCGCGAGAAATGCGATTTCTATCTCACTCCGAGAGCACTCATTATCGTCCGTGTGATGAATCGACAAACTCACGAGTACGAATTCCGCTCAATCGAAGAAATAATAACGGCATCCGGTGTTCCAGATTCGTTGGTGCTGTCGATCAAGAAAAAGATGAAATATCTGATTTCAGAGCAGTCCAAGGTGATCGTTCAGAAAATCAAGGACCTTGCAGGTGCAATAGGCATATACATACCATCCGTCACATGTGACCAGCTTCCGCAGCAGCAAATGAGAAGGCTTATTGACCAAGACAGTCTGGACTCGTTCACTTGGCTCGACGTCCAAAAACGAACGAACAGATACGGATCTTCTCGGTATCGTCGGAAGAAAGTGTGCATCGTCGATGGAAACATCCGAGAGGTGGACAGTACTTCCGAAAAAGTGTACCCCCTCAAGAGCCTTCGTCGTGTTGTGACACCTCGACGCGAGATAGAAAGCATGGAGGCTATCGTCGCGTTGGATTTCAGCGATGGTTCTCGAGTGGTGTACGCTCCGTCGGATCCGGACGCGTTCTTAGGCGTTTTGTACGATGGATATCGATTTGCGAGCAACTGGGGAGTTTCGTTGGGCTGCGAATTTTCGAAAATCAACGTCCGAATGACTCCGCGGGCGCTGCTTGTGAATGATCAAGAACGGCTCTATTACTTGAACCATGAAGGGCTATACATTCCAGCGCACGGTGAGCTCACGAAAGAAATTGAAAACTCCAACGACGACGGATTGGCAGTCCCAGATAAAATCATGTTTGCACTTGAGAACATGAACATGAACGTTCAAGCGGATGATTTTTCAGGGAAGGCTCAGCAGAGTCGGGTGTCTCAGCTGTCTTATGGACCGATTATGCGTGGAATGACAAAACTGGTAAGTGCAATCTCAAATCGCGTGTGCTTGATAAATGATGAATAACCTTGTGCGTGTGTGGTGTGCATGTTAAGCTGGAGCAATCAAGCAAGCCACCTGTGCGAGTGAATGAAGTTGCGATTGTCCTGGACGCATTTTGCAGAATCAGCGACGGCTGCTACAAGCTCGGATCTGACCAAAGCTCAGATACAGCAGCAATCATATCGATTTTGGGGAAGCTTTTACAGTCTGGCGAGTCGATCCCCGTCCTTTGGGCCGTGACTGCATTGCACTCGATCATCGTTGACCATTCTCGGTTACCTGCAAACAAGATTGCTGAGAAGAAAAACCGTCACCAAGTATTTGAGCACAAAAAGATGATACAGTACCTCGTGGACGTGCTGAGCAATCAGAGGCCATATTGCTCGCTTGCGGTTCTTCATCTGTTTGTCGATGCTTTGGCTTTGTCGCGCCAGAGCACGGACAACAATCATTTCGATGCGATCATCAAGGCTTTGGGCTCGCAATTTTCCCTGCTTATGGAGCTCTCAAGACAACACGTGAACACCGGATTGACCGTCGCTGCGATTTCGATCTTGAAGTTGGTTCTGGAGCACGGAGACTCTAAAGTTCGGCAGCGCATTTGTGATGGAGCTCTCGAAACAGGGCAAACCGTGCAAGACGTTCACAAAGCTTTCTTCCATCCAAGCAAGGAGGGGCGTGAAGTGTACCAGTATGTCGGATCGATATGGATTCTTCATCACAAGGCATCCTACGAAATGCTCGTGCGAGTGCTTCCTAGCGGTTTTCTTCGTATGATTTCGCATCCGCTCACGCGAAAAAAGCTTCAAAAAGAACAAGATCGACAGTTGAAGACCGAGATGAAGTACAAGAGCCCCAGAGCTAAAAAAGGCACGACCACGACAATCAGCGATTTCTCGAACTGGTTTATTAAGCGAATGCAGCAGCACATTGCGGCCGCTCAACCCGAAAACAGTGAAAATATCGTCAAAGTGAAGGAAGACAACAGCAGGATGAATTATCCGGGAGAGTCACCAAATGATCTGGCGCTGCTTTCAAATCTAGTGCACAAAGACTTTATGCTACCAGATTTGATTTGGAATGCCGAAGCCCGTGCCGAGCTGAAGGCTGCGCTCGAGTCAGCCATTGAATCTTTTGACAAATGGAAAGCAAGCATACCCGCTCTACCCAACTCCCAGCAATCTGCGGGATTAACACGAAAAACTGCAATCGGGCCGAAATGGAACCACAAGCAATTCTGCGTCGAGTACGAGTGCCTTACGAAAGAACCGCGAGCTGGGCGATTCTATCTCCGAGTAATCCTCGAGAAAATCAAGGATGGCTCGCTCCAGTTTGATGAGGTTGTCGACAGTTTAGAAGCTGTTGGATCGAACGGCCATGCAAGGCGAAAGAAGATACCCAAGGAATCAGCTGACTTGTTCTATGCCAGCGCAGAAATCGCCAAATCTCCATTGGTGTTTTTCAATGAAGTTTACCAGTGCTGGCTTGAGAATTTGCATCTTGGAAGCCTCGTGCACTACGGAGCCTTTGGAGCACCAGGAAGTCTCTCAGATGTATCCGAGTACTGGTCAAAGAGCAATGATTCAGAAGAAAGCTGCTATTGGATGCTGAAGATTTTGATTGAAATTGCCCGTGTATTCCCGAGCGTTCGCGGAGTGTCTCGAAATCGCGCCAAGTTCCTCGTTCAGCTTTTGAACAACTCGTTTGTAGTAGCAGAAATCCAAGATATCGTGGAGTTGATGTTTCAAATGAGTTTCGCGAACGAAGCTACCGAGCAGTTTTGCTCCAAGCGGAATGTGCAGCTTTTCCTGTTTCTTGCAACGCTGTGCCATCGTCGAAAGTTTCAAGATCCATCAACAGCAAAAGCTGGCGACGAGAGCGTCCCTGTGACCGACGAAGATATCCCGCTCATGGAGCTCAATGGTGATAATACGTCCTCCCTACACATAGCTGGGATGTCGTTCGTTGGCAACTCGCGCTTTAACTTGAAATGGAGTGCGAAGCATGTTATTGGCAACTCAGAAAGCGACGCGGCGATTGGAGGACCATTCACGGTGGTTGAGCTGAAGGAGTATCTCGAAAAAGATGCGACAAGCAGACGGCAAAACAGTTTTGGCGTGTATCTGTGCTGTTGCTCCAAGCACGCCGAGCATCCTGGTTCACACACATGGAACACTCTCGCTGAATTTCCTGAGCTGCGGTGGATGGAGCTGCCAGATCAGTCAATTGATCTTTTCGAAACTACAACATACTCGCTGGGTATCTTGAGAAATTTTGTCTTCAACGAGAAAATCGTGTCGTCGACAGCTGCGAATGTGTGGCCGCTACCACTTGCAAACAGCGTGCTGTCTGATGCCTCCTCGGTTGCTATGCTTGCTCAACTCTTTTTGGTTGAAGACGCAGTGGTCCGAAAGCTGGTGTGTGAAATACTGATGACGCTGAGTGATTCGATTCTTGAGAAGCTGTACTCGTTTGGCACTTTTTTCTTCATCTTTGCTGCCGACGCTGTTTGCAAAAACGCCGAAGAAAAGAGTTTCGTTTATGAAGCAAGATTGATGAAGAAGATCCACCGAATGCAGAAATCTGAAGAACGGTACATTGGTCAAAGCTACCTGTTAGATTTACTTCCTGAATCACTGATAACGATCCTAGATGCGGATTCAGCTGAAACCTTTGCGGACATATACACATGTCGGAAGAGTGACAAACGCGTGCTATGGTCTGGGACTATGCGACAGCATTTGCAGCAAATGATTCAAGAGCACATTGAAGACTTCAAGGAAGACTTGGAGCGCGATGTCAGTGCAACGTATCATTACGTACCGATCCCACCGGTGACCTACTCGGAGCTATCGCATGACGTTTACTGCAGCGGGTACTACTTGTCAACGTTGGTCGAGTCTGAGGCGGAATTTGATGCAATTGAGCAACCATTGATTCTGATGGGTAGCATTGAGGAGAAGTGGCGCTACTTGATTCGACGTCAAGCTCGAGGGCTCGATTCCTTGGATGATTCTGGTGCTTTCAAAGTGTTTCGCTGGAGTGAAGACATGGTATACAACCTGGCTGACTTGCGGGCCAGATACCGAGAGTTGTGCACGAAGAATGTGGAAGTGACGACGGTGCGCAGTGCATTTGATACTTTGAGTGGTCGCCTTGAAAGGAAGGATGAGATGGATCTTGGGCGAACAGCAGACGAAGTTATCGATTGCATTCTGAAAGCTCAGTTGATGCTTCTGGAAAAGTTCAAGTTCCAATTCTTTTCGTTCGAGTCGAAAACACTTGACTTGCTCATCAACCTGCTTGCACCCCCGCTCGACTCCGATGGTGTTCAAGTACAGAAGGACGTACCAGACTTCCAAGAGATATCAAGAAAAATTCTTCTGGAATTGCTCTCGTCTGCACCAAAGAACATTGCGCTGCTTCTTAGAGTGGATGACTTTTGGGAAATCTTCCTTGATGCTATCGAGTACCATGCTTTCAGTCGGAATGTTGAAGCAAAAGAAGACATTTTCTCGATATTGCTGCTCATTCTGTCATCGGATGATGGGATAAGATCCTTAGGCGATGGGCCCGCAGGCGAAAATCAAGTCCCAGCTCCACCTGGTAGTCAGTTTGACTTTGGCACAGGAGAGGAGGATGACGATGCTTCGACATTTTTTACTGCAGCTGAGTACAATTCTCAAGATGACATGTCCAAGTACAAGCATGCTGAACGGATTTACGTGCTGGTCGATCAATTGATGCTCTCTTTCGAGAACATCCAGCCGTGGCAGCTTCAAAAGATCTCGTTTGACATCATTTCTGCTCTTTGTCGATCCCGCGAGCTTCAGACCCAGATAGTGGAAATGACGAGAGTCTTTTGGAAAGGGTTGTACCTGATGCTGACTTCTGGCGAGGATTCAAGCGCATATCGATATGGCGACACTGGCGTAGAGCAGCATAAAAAAGAACGCGAGACCCTGGAAAGTGCTTTTCTCGCATTAAAAGCCATCGCTGTTGGGTTGAGTGGAAACAGCCGATCGAAAGCTTTGGATGCGCTGGCGAACCTACTCCCGCTCGACTTTCTGGATTATTTGGAAAGACCAAACGGGCGAGAATTTTGCGAGATGCTGTTTTCTGAGATCCGTGAACCAACATGCATCTGGGACGAGAGCATGCGATTCGAGCTGATGCAGTTGATTGAAGAATTTTGCACCGATACCAACAGTGACGAGTTGTCGTTCTTGGAGAGTGCTATCAACTACATGTACGACTGTTTGAAGGATGAGCCAGTTGTTGGGGGCATCTTCTTGAGCATTCTCCTCGAGAAAGCACAGATTGATCCAGATTCAATAACTGGAAACTATTTAGATGCAGCATCTGCAAGGTTGTTCCTGGAAGCGTTATTTATCTTCTTGAACGAGAATCGGGACCCAGCCTTGGGCCTTTACAACGACACGCAGCCAGCCCTCGAGTGTTTGAGCGTTTTGGCAGATATCCCAGCATTTACGGCATCATTCGTCGAGTGCTTGGAGCAACATGTCGACGACTCGGATCCAGTCAACGCATCCATTTCTGTTGCGACCTTGGGCCGATATTTACTGCCTTTCGATAAAGCTGCCGAGCAAAAAGGGTATTCGATCTCGTCCCGCCGGTCTCTGTCTGCGTACGGGTTCAACAAGAAAGGCAACACTGATGGGCTCCCAGCGGGAATGGAAGCTGAATTTGGCAACACTGAGTATTTGATTCGCCAAGAGCTTGCGCTGCTTATCCTGAACAAGATTTGTGGGTTCCAGTGCAGCTTGGAGAAGATGCTAGTTCCGTTTTGCCAGTTCACGTGGAGTTTACAAGTTATCACAGACCATTTGGGCTATGACCAAGCATACTATGCTCTTTCGTGCTTAGCAGAGCTTTGTGATACCTGCCTCAGTATTGCCGAGTATGTCGAAAGAAGCGGCCTGTGGGTTGAAGTGCTAGGCGTGGCGCTTCAATCTAAACAGCAAGTGCTCCACGAAAACTTCCTTCGAGCTGAAGCATTGCGAGGACCAGCGTTTGAGATACTATACGCACTATTCGAGAAAGATTTCTCATTGCGAGAGAGAATGTACAGTGGTCTCTGTCGATTCCTGCCGTATCCCGTCGTCTACCAGATCCATTTGGACCACACGAAAGCCAGCAAGTTCTTCGATGACAACCATGAGAAAAGTGATTTGATTTGGAACTCGCACTGGCGAACTGAGGTTCGAAAGAAGCTCGATGAAATCATCTGCAGAAATCGGGTAGAGCGCTCTCTTGTCAAGCGGGATTCTGTCATTCTAAATGACACGACTGACTATGTGCGCTATCCTAATAACTTCGTGGCCGGATTGTACCTGGATCGATTCTTGTCGCGTCCTGATCCTGAGGCATTGACGAACCCTGCTCATAACCTCGAGCTTCTGTTCCAGCTTTGGCGTACCGAATGGGATACTCTCGTAGATTTTGACGCTCAGAAGTCGCCAGAAGAGCTCAAGATAACTGTCGACGAAGTGGAGAGATTGACGACTGCAATCACGTACATCTTACGAGCTCCGCTGAATATCGACGAGAGCATTGCCAACAGCCAAATTCCAGACCAAATCGTAAAGCTGGTCCGCCACTGCAACAAGTACTTGGTGACTAGTTTCCCATATCGTTGCGTGCTTCGTCTCGCGCGCCAATTGCTTCAATTCCCAGAAATGGTGTCTCGTGAATTTTTGGAGTTGATCATTTGCCGAATTACCCTCCAGCATTCCGATATTCCTGCGCTTTTAAAATTGGTGCGTCGAGTCTTAGAAGCTCGAAATGCGCCACCAGCAGACGGTGCAACGAAAATGGAACCCGACTACCTGCTTCGCGATTTGAGGTACTACGCAGAAATGGTAAAGTTCTTGGAAACTCTTGTGGAAGACAAACAAGTTACGGATGCTGCCGTCGTGAGCAATGCAAATCGCGTTCTTCGCATTGTGAAGTCAGAGCGATCTCGAGATGAAAGTTTCATTGCTTCCACTTTCATCGAGAGAAAGAGCGCTCGATGGCTCAACGCCACTTTGTCCGAGAAAAAGGTGTCCAAGAAAACCCCAGACAGTGATAATCGAAGCTTTGCAAACAGTGTGTTTGGAACTCAAAATGGGGACAATCGAAGCTTTGCAAACAGTATGTTTGGAACTCAAAATGGGGACGAGTACTATCACCACCATGCACCTGTGAGTATGCAAAGCTTTGATGTTGATGGCGAGCGAGATGACATAAACACCTTTGTCGGTACGTTTGTCGTTGACGAAGAGCGCGAGCAAGAAGGCCGGCGGAATCAAGCCCCACCCAAGAGTATTAATTTTGATGGCGAAAAGGTCGAAGTCGTGGACGCGTTTGGGCCTCGAAGCTTCCGGTTTAAAGGCAACGAATCGAATCCTTCACCGCTGCCATCCCCAAGACTACTTCGAACATCAACACTTCGCGCAAAGTATGAACCTGAAGAGACGAACTATCACGCGGGAAAAGCGATGGAATATGGCATCGATATCGACGAAATCCGTGCTCACCGCGATAGCATGCCCGATATGCGCGTGATCGAAGGTCTGCCTCCACCACCAAGCAGGGCGTATCCACAGAACGGAGACAATGTGCCTATGAGTGGCTTGGGTGCACCAAGCGAGTACAACTCGGGTCGCCGCTACTCGTTGCTGGACTCATGGAAGGCCCCAAGCACGGACCGATCCACCAACTCGGCTCTCAGCGCGCTCACGATCTCGAAGCGTGGACGTCGGGCAACAGCGCTTTACAGTCGCATCAAGTCGCAGAAACCCAAGCGATGGTTCAATTCATAGTTGGAATGCATTTACCAAAATACATATTTGAATAAATTGCCAATAATAAATGCATTTTGTACGGGCTGGCCAAATTACAATCCCTCAGCTATTGTTTTGTAGACGACACAAAACAATAGTATTGTAATGTAGGCAGTAATCCTGAAAGCCGAAAACAATTCAACCCCACCCTGCGCCACCTCACAACAATACGCGAGGTCGAGGAGCCACGACAAAGTATGTGTGTGAGTTTCTCTTTTCTTTTCTTGTTTCTTATCACTCGCTCGAACAATTTGCTTCGCCGCGCATTTCCCAGTATTCAACCACTTTGTGCGAGCTGATGCATGCTGTCTGGTTCCAGAAATCTGTATCGGTTGAACGGCGCGAAAAAAAGAAAGCAGAAAGGTCAGCCTGGCCATGACCACCATGTCGGAGGAGAGTGCCACGCGCCGTAGAGCTTCAGTGTGATAAGAAGCAGTGGAAGCACGCCGAGCTAGCCACCACTCGACATCAATCTGGGTGCATTTTCATTTATTGCAATATTACAATGCCAGCTATCAAATATCATGCGAACCTACAATGCAGCAAATGCGCACTTTATGTGAACCTACAAAACTGCGTGCGTACTTTAGAGCGAACTCAACCAAGTTGAAGTTGTGACCATCACTCTTTCCCTAACGGAGTTCGAACTTCCCCGCAGCGGCACACCCGCATTTTCCGAGTTCACGAAGACCAAGCGACGGAAGCGTGATAAGGAAGGATGGGCCACGGTGCGGAGGGAGACGCAGCGATGCGCGACGTGTTTCCCGCACACATGCTGCCGTGTTTCACGTTCCAGCGCATGAACAAGATGCAGCGGCAGGTTGTGCCAGCCGCGTTCACGTCGGAAGAAAACCTCGTCATTTGCGCCCCGACAGGTATGCTTGCTCAAATCTGGCGTGATTGGATTGACGATGCCACTGCTGGATATACATATGCACGAACCTTTGCTGCAATGCAGGATCAGGAAAGACGACCGTTGTTGAAGCTGCATTCTTACAGAACATGCTGAAGCGCCAAGCCATACGATCAAAAGCTCTTTATATTGCACCGACGAAGGTTCTCCTAAATGAAAGGTTCAATCCGATAGCTCTTTCTTTTCGAATTGTTGGCAGTGGTGGCACTACCGCGATTATGTATTGACTGCGAACCTTTGTCTCAAGGCTCAATGACTGGAACGCACGTTTTGGAGAGAGCAGTCTTCGTATAAACTTCCTTGATCTCTCTGCAAGCTCCAGATCGGCATTCGACCAAGAGGAGCTAGGCAAATCGGATGTGTTCCTGAGTACCCCTGAAAAGGTTTGTAAATCCAATATTTCTGTCGTCGTCCGATGTATAACAACTTGACGCCAATATGTAGTGGGATGCTATGACAAGAAATCCTTCTACCAACCAAGTAAGTGAAGTTGACTGTAATTGTTACGACGGTGTACAATCGTTTATTCGAGCTTTTTCGGCGCATTTTGGTGTTGCAGAGTGTGGCGGCCAACATCGACCTGCTCCTCATCGATGAGATTCACCAAATTGAAGATGGGTCACGCGGCGCAGTGTTAGAAAGCGTGATATGCCGAATGATGAACCTGTCGAAACTCGCCAAAACTCAAAGACGGCGCCTTCCAGTTGAACACCTGTACGCGAGCCAAATTTTGAAGTGCAGCAGTTCTATTGTACTTACTTTTTCAACAACAGACGGATTGTTGCATTGTCAGCGACCTTTTCAAATATTGAAGATGTGGCAAAATGGTTGAAGTGCTCAAATGAAATGCTTTTCCAGGTAAGAACGAGCTGATTCCACGCAATATTCCATATTGTGCTGACGCAAAGCTAACGATCGATCCAGTTTGGCAGCGAATATCGCCCTGGTATGTCCATCTTTCCTTCTTCTGTGCTTGTATAGTTTCTTGAACTCATCGAGCGCAAATACGATCGTGGTATTAGTTCCGCTGAAACATCATATCATCGGATATGACAATGTAGCGAACCCTTTTTTATTTGAGCGGTGCGGGCTTGTTTTGTCTAAATGCCGTTGTAGTACTGGGGAATGACTAAAACTGTGCAATTTAGCAATCTGGACAATCACGTGTATTCGATCGTTCAGAAGTATTCCAGCAGCAAGCCGACTTTGGTATTCTGCAACTCCAGGAAGTCTGCGATGCGACTTGCCGAGTATGTCACACTTTACTGACGCATATTGTAATTGAAAAGATAAAACTAATTGTACTTTGTTAGACTTCTTTCCACATACACTAAGGGATCTTCCATCAATACTCCAAAACGACAGGTAAGAGAGGCTACGCATACACCTACTCCAACCCTTCAGTTGGCTTAGATACAACTATTCTTTTGTAAAAGGCACTGCTCGACGAAGCCATGGAGGTAACTGTATGCAGTCTCGTTTTGCAGTCCAGCTGCATTGTACTAATAACGTGATAGATCTCAAATAGCAAACAGTGGCTATCTTGCCTACAACGGGGAGTTGGATATCACCATGCAGCTATGACAGACAACGAAAGGTACTATTGAGCAGATGCTGGTATCACGACCTTGTTATAGCCAACTCAATGCAAGCGAGAATATCAGGCTCTTCACTGAAAAACTTTTTCGAGAAGAAGAGCTGCCTATATTGTGGTAAGACTCAGTATGCAGCATTGCATTCACAATTCTCTAACGAAAAACCACCTTGCAGCTGTACCAGTTCACTTGCTGTGGGAGTCAACTTGGTAGGTAACCTTGTACTCTCAGTTCATTTGGCTTTGTCACTGAACGTTCAATTTGTAGCCAGCACGCTTAGTCATCATAAAGTCAACGCAGATCTACCAAGGAGAGAGAGGTTACGAAGAAATCCACCCCAGTAGCATACTTCAGATGACGGGAAGAGCGGGACGACTTGGGTTCGATAGGTATGGGATTTCTTTTTTGTCAGTGCTGCCATGAACTGACTAGTCACGCGTGTCGATAGTTGCGGGGTTGCTGTGATAATGACAGAAAAGAAAATGATTGAAGAGTATGAAGAACTTTGCGGGTCAGTAATTCGTTCGAGATAATAACGAAAAAAAATCGACAATATCTGAGTGGAATGCTTCGCGTACAGCAGCAATCCGACCAAGCTCTGCATCCGGAGTTCACTGAAAAAGTATCTGTTTGAAAGCTTGAATTGCGAGGTTGTTCTACGCACAGGTCCGTAGTTGATCATGCACGTGCTGACTAAATGCTGTCGTCTTAATAATTTCTTCTTTGCCAGTCACTAGCGAGACGGAAGCCAGACAATGGGTGGAGGTACGTACAATACATGTAATTTATCCAGTGCAGGCTAACACCGACTTTTGTTTTTTAGAGTACGTTTCTCGCATCACAACTCCGTAAGACCAATGCTCATCCTGGTGAGCTTCGCAGAGCTGTGGGAACCTCGCTGAAGCATCTTCAAGACACAGGGATGGTGACCACCTCGACTAAAAAATCGGAGACGCCACTAAATCCTACAGTACTAGGTGCTTTGATGAGTAGCCAATATTTGACTTTAGACACTACGACCAGAGTGTCCCAGTTGGCCCAAGCTACGTCAAGCGCAACTCATCTTTTGCGAATGCTTGCGCAATGCAAAGAAGTCCAGCATCCATTGAGAAGAAGCGAAAAGAGCATTCTGAACCAAATCAACGCCGAGAAAGTTCGCTATAAAGTCAAAGGCACTGCAATTAAGAACGTTGTCAGCTCCGAAGCAATGAAAAGCAACATTCTTATCCAAGCTGGTATCGGGAGAGTTCCAATACAGGACGACTCATTGCGCGTCGAAATGTTGGAATCGATGGAAGCCTCCGAGCGAATTTTGCGAGGTGACTAGCTCGTCATGGTGGTTTGGGGTACACAGCATCTAACTTGTTTATCCATCAGCTGCAGTAGAGTTTCTCACTCATCAGAACCGAGGAGAAGCGCTCAGCATCACCTACAGTTTGTGGCGTAGCATAAAATTACGTTCATGGAGCGAAAGCATCGGAGCAACACTCTTGCAGCAAATTCAAGGAATTGGGCCAAAAGAAGCGAGAGCTCTTGAGCACACGGGTATTCGAACAATCAGCCAACTAGCAAAAGCTGATCCGAGCGACATCAACCGATACATCTGTCGAGATCGCGATTTCTGCTCAAGCTTGATACAAGAAGCTGGAAGCGTCGTAGAATTTGATTTTTCGATGGAAATTTCGAGCAACAAGTTGCGGGTTAAAGTAGGCAACAAGTGTGGCGAGTGGCACGCTTCTCTGATGTCTTCGAAGCAATCATGCACTGTGATTGTATGGTGCACAGAGAAGCTGCTTCTTTACCGCGATGGTATTGGCGAACCGTCAGCATTTATCATCGAGCTTCCCAGTGAGCTAAGACGAAACAACTCAAGAGTATTTGCTCGTGTATTTCATGAGCAGTATGCCGGAGTGGATCAGCGTTTGGAGCTAAGCTTGAATGAGAACGAGCAACCTCAATACCCATGCACCAATCGAAGACAAGACTCTACCAAAAAACAGTGTTTCGAGAAGACGAGTGAAGCGATAGAGAGCATCAAAGTTAAAGCTACAGATACTGTTCAAAATGACGACAGCCATATATTATCTAAAATCAAGGCACTCGAAAGGCATCAAACGAACGCGAAACAGCAGAGTCTCTTTCGCTTCTTGACTCCGAAGCCAAGAGTAGAGCCTCATATTTCAGCACTCATCGAAGAGCCCGAGTGTATTGACATCACTCCACCGACACTTCGCGCGAGAGCATATCGACTGAACCAGATCAGCCAATTATCTGAAGTCCATGAACTTGGGATGCAAAAAGCAAGGTGTGTCGGTCGCATGGAGATGAAGTCGACAATTGGAGAGAATTGCCTCTTCAATACTTCACAAGACACAGTCTCCAGAAGTCCGTCTCGCGATCGCACAAACAAAATCGACGGCGCCAAGGACGCAATTCCAGAAATTGATTTGCTTCATGTAAATCATGGCACAAACAAGAAGAAACGCAAACCCGCTGAGAACATTTTCGCGCACTTCCGCTTCAAAAAAAGATCTGATACCGAACGAGGACAAGCATCTACTAACAAGAAAGGGAAGGGCACAGCCATCACAGTCGGAGGCAAGCAAAATCCTCGTCATGCGAAGTCAAGAAGCCGCGAAACCTATGCGACAGCAAGAACGGATTTTGCGAACAGCAGCAGCTCAGAATCTGCTCATCCTGAGAGTGCATCTTCAAGTACTACCTACAATCAACCAGAGTCGATTGAGTCTCTGCCGTTTTTCAAAGCGTACATGCGAGAAAATGTACGTGCTGTTGTGCTTGATCGATGTACCACACATCCCGAGCGTTCACGACTCATCTATTCGCTATCGCAGCTCGAGTCAAGCAAGGACAGAAAAACACTTGCGCCTTGTTCAACAGTCGATAAAAGCTTAATGCGTCGATACATCCAATCAGCTGAAGTTGCTTCGTCGAAAGCAAGATGTCTCGCAAGTTTGGAGTCAGACGAAGAGCTTGGGTCACGTGAAGCAATTCACGTGATCTCGAACCACAGCGGCGCCAGCAATCCGTTCAACTCGATTTTTTTCTAGCTGGGGGCAATTAAAGCGAGCATATATTTTAGTATTTTTTAGTAAACGCCTGCAAATGCACTTTTCTTTACTAGAGGATACTGGAAAGGGTCGGCGCTGATGGCTTTTTAACACGCATCGTTTCGTCCATCGTGAAAGGTCGCGCTCAACGGATGCATGAATACCTGGCACCTTCTACCGCAGCGCTTGAGGGACAAGACAAAAGCCGCAGAGAGACGGATTGACAAATGTTGCTGATCCGTGCGGCTTCCCTTCTTCTCATCTCGCTGCTCTTGGTGAACACTTCGGCAAGGCCACTTGGAAGAAACCAGTATGCTGCGGCGAGCGCTCTTGCCTCCGAGGAAGAATCTACCCCATCGTCGAGCTCGCTTTGCGGGGAGCAGCTCGTGAAGGAGACAGGCTCTCTCAATGGTCTGTACTACATTTTCTACGAGACCTCGCGCTTGACTGCATCGAGCAAGGTTCCAGTCGTTCTGTGGCTCTCGGGCGGCCCCGGGTGCTCAGGACTCGTCGGGGATCTGTTCGAGCTGGGGCCCTGCGTGTTTGACGACGAGACCGGTGGGATCGCGTACAATCCGCATTCATGGACCTCGCTGGCGCACGTGATCTTCATAGATCAGCCACGAGGAACGGGGTTCAGCGATCCAGACACTGACAACTACTGGACCCACCAGGACTCGTCGCAGGATATGGCGGGCTTCTTGCAGCAGTTCTTCTCGCTGCACTCCGATCTCGCGTCTCACGGTTTTTATATTTTCGGGGAGAGCTACGGCGGCCATTTTGCGCCCGACTTGGCGCAGTATTTGCTCAAAGCGGACGCAGAGCGCTGGACGCCGCAGCCCAAAGGAATCGGCATTGGCAATGGCCTGACGTCGCCCAAGACGCTCATCGACTCGTTCGTTGAATTTGCAGAGACCAACGCGTACGGCAGAGATTTCCTTGGATCGAACAAAGGCGAGCTGCTGCGTCACGCTTCTCTATTCGCCAACGCATCGGCCCAGTGCGTCAGAGCCACCGATGAGGGGGAACGCCGATCGCTGCGGACAAACTCGGCAGCGCAATTCTGTGATGACGCCGTGAGCTGGTACGAGGAATTCAACAGTCTGTCGATTCACAGCATCTATTCCGGCGGTTGGAACGGATACGACATGCGTCGCAAGCGCCACTTCGACGACCGCATCGGGCTCTGCTACCGTTTCTCGCGCTTGGAGGATTTCGTGAACCAGGACACGGTTCTCGAGTACTTTGGCGTGCCAACGCAACGATAGAGCTTGTGTGCCATGGGAATGTCCGAGCGCTTGAGCAAGTGGGACGTTCTGGAAGAAAGCGGAAACGGCGTCGCGTACCTTCTCGATCGTGGGGTGCGTGTGCTGGTGTTTGGAGGCGACGCAGACACTGTGGTGAACTGGAAATCGCAAAACAAGTGGACCCGACAGCTCGAGTGGAGCCATCACGACGCTTTCTTGATGGCGCCAATGAATCAATTCAGCTGGAACGGGGACAGCGTGGGCGAGATCCGAACGGCCCATGGACTCAGCTTCATGAAGGTCTATCACGCGGGCCATGTGCGTGGATCTCGTCATTTGGCAGCTGAGTGTTCTCTATGCGTCTCTCATTCTCTCTTCCTTTCTCTCTATCTGTGTCTGGCGTAGATGGTGCCACGCGATCAGCCGCAAGTGGCGCACGAGATGGTGCAAAGCTTCTTGTACGACGACGCTACGACTGGGATCTTCAGCTAGATGTACGTACAACAACAGATCCAACAATAAAAAACAGGACGCACTCATGCTTCTTTGCAGTATGCAACATGTATAAGTTAATTATCGACTAAGGAGTAGCAGAGCTCAAGTAATCAAAAGAATGATGCGAAACGGAATTGTAATCTACATGCTCGACTGCGCAGCGTCGTTGCAGGAGACGCACAGCACACGGTCGAATTGCTGGTCGCAGCTGCTCATGCATAGCGCAAAGCAATAAGCACAAACAAAGAACATTCGGTTAGTGACCTCCGGACGACAGCTCGCGAGCATCCGCGCGGAAAAGAAAGAGCCACTAATGACGTACTTGAGTGTTGTGCAGAGCGAGCAGAACTGGTTGCTGCATCCCTCGCACTCGCGGCTGCAGCACTCGCCCATGAGCTTCTCGCAGTACGCGCATCGACTCAACAGACGAGGCCCAGCCTGCTCGCTGCGCTTCCCGCTTTCGCATACAGAGCAGCAGGGGGCGCCGCTCGTCGGCAGCATGGCCATGGCCTGCATCTGCGCACTGTGCTTTCTCATCCGCGCATTCGTGGCAGCCGCCGACATCATGCGGCTCATTGCATCTACAAGTGCACCACAAATCAACACAGCTGTCAGCATCGGCGCATATACAACAGATAATGCAAGAGAAGTCAACGGTGTACCGATTGGGACCGAGCGGTCTCGCATCCGCTTCATCACTACGGGCTTCCCGCGCGGGAAGCCACTCGGCGCCTGCGGGTGCTGCTTCCAGGGCGAAATAGACGCGAACGCTGGCGACGCGTGGTGCGCGTGGGAGGACGGGTGCACAGGCGAGAACGTGCCCGCGTGGCTCTGCGCCTCATAGCAGCTCGCTTCAGCCTCGCGTCCGCGCTTCATTGCTCTCGTTGGTCGATCGATCGGTTCAGTGTCGAATTGGCAATTGGCGATTGGCGCGCTCGGCGCTGGGAGCACGCAAGAAATGGCGCGAGTCAAGTAAATTACAGCAGCCACCTGTAAAATACGCGAGGGAGCGGAGTAGATTTCCAATACCGGTATCCATCTCAGCTTATGTTTTTTATCAAAAGGTTATTGCGAAAAATGAGCAAGCAGAATGCGTTTATTACGGAAATGCATGAAAGTCTAAAAATGTTGCTGGATGGCACCCGCGAAGTTGCACGAACTTAGTGGCGCCAACTGTAAACACACACACACAAACAAAACGAGCGAGAGAGTGAGTGATAAGTACGCTGCTCACATCGGATACAAGAGCAAGCACTCACATCTTGATCTTGCGATCTTTGCTGCCCGACGCCACTTTGTCGCCGTTCGGACTCCAGTCGAGCGCGTACACTTCGTCCTCGTGGCCCGAGAGTGTCACTTTGGCGTTCTTGGGCGCTGCGAGCTCCCACACCTTGACCGTCGAGTCCTTGCTGGCGCTCACGATCAAGCGCGAGTCGCTCGACCAGCACACCTGGTACACGGCGCCGACGTGGCCGTTCAAGGTCGCGACGAACTTGCCAGTCTGTCCGTTCCAGATCTTGACCTTCTTGTCGAACGAAGCGCTCGCAAAGTAGCGACCGTCGGGAGAAAAGCACAGGTGGTTCACGGGCTGCTGGTGTCCAGTCAGACGCTCCACGGATTTCGTGTTCTCGGCTGGCTCCCAGAAAAACAGCGTGAAGTCGTCTGAGCCCGACACGAGACGCTCTGGCTGGTTCTTGCGGACCGCCTGGTACCGCTCGAGCGCTGCTTGTTGCATTTCCTCGCGAGACGCAAACATCTTGTTCGTGTGATCAAACGGACCGGATCGGCAGACGTAGTCGACGTTCAGCGCCAACGTGTTGATTCGGTGGCCGTGGCCGGTCAGCGTCCGCACGAGCTTGCCGAGGTTCTCTCCTTCCATGGCCCACACCTTGATCGTGCGATCGCGCGACGCACTGTACAAGAGTCCTTCGCCACCCCATTTGATGCACTCGACGGAGTCGGTGTGGCTCGACAGCGACGCCACCTGACGTCCTGTGCGCGCGTTCCACACCTTGATGCTGCCGTCCTTGGACGCACTCGCAAAGCGCTCACACGTCGCATTGCGGTGCATTGGCTCCCACGACAGCGAGTTCACCCACTGCTTGTGTCCTTTGAGCGGCTGGCCGATCTGCTTACCCGTGTTTGGGTCCCACAAGCGAATCTCACCGTTGCGATCCGCCGACGCGAAGCGCTCTCCGTCTGGAGCCCACGCCGTACAGAGCACGTGGTGCTTGTGGCCGCGCCCCGTGTGCTTCGGCATGCACGTGTTGGTGTCCCAGAAGCGCACAGTCGCGTCGCCCCCGCCGCTCGCCAATTTCTTGCCATCGGGACTGAAACTCACGTGCAGAATCGCCTCCGAGTGGCCCTGAAGCGTGTCGCTGCATCGCGTGACTGGACGCACGCGGAACACCGCGAGCGGCTGGAACGTGATCGTCAGCGCGGTTTCTGTCGACAATTTCTACACGCCAAAAGAGACAACGTGAGCCTGGTAGAACAGCATCCTGCAGTGACGGAGCAGCGCGTATTCGCGGTCAGGACGTACCAGCTCTTCCACAGTGGCTTGAAGCGACGTGATGATCTCCGTCTCGCCGACAAACAGCGAGTACGGCACCTTGTTCTTTCCGTTCTATGCGTTGTATCATTGACCATAGTAATAAGAAACAAAAATGCAGTGTTAATGATGAGCTCTAATACAAAAAAGCGCATCCTTCCAGTCGTGAGTGGCCCACGTACCTGCAGCAGCTCGTTCACGAGCACCTCCATCTGGTTCACATTCGAGCTCAGAGGGATGTCCAACTGCGGACCCACGCTCGTGCCCTGCACGCCACCATCCCCACAACAAAAGTACGCACACCATTCCCATTAGATCACCATGCAGCCCCAAAGGGAACAGGAGACGCCACGCGCGCGACGACGTACGTCCTCGCTCTGGAACTGCGCAATGATGGACATGGGCGACTCCTCGTCCTCCGTCTCGGTCTCCTCCTCGTCGTTGTGCTCGTCGCGGAGCTCGGGTGCCGGGTGCGCGCTGGCGTCGTCGCCCACGCGCTGCTTCTTGGTCGCAGGCGCCATCGGAAATCACTTTGTACCCCTTGACGGCGAGCGTGTCAAGGAAAACTGTTGGGCAACAAGCGTTGGGACGTAACTTACCGACGCGGAATACATTACGCTGCACTGCAAGCCATTTGGCTGCGATAAATGACCGCGCGAGGATGTAACTTACGGAATACCATCAAATCAAACGGCGCAAAAGGCAACATACGGGAGATATGGTGCGAGCCCGTAGTTATTTACACATAAGTTATGGGGTCACCCTGCTTTGTAGACCATGATGGCCTTCTCGTTGTAGTAGAAGAACACAAAGTTGCGCGTCACGTGCGTCACGTACGAGCCGAAGTTTCGGCCGATGCACACCACCCAGTGCGGCTCCCAGAGCGTGTCCATGTGCGCCTCCAGCTCCTCGCACACCTAGGAGGAGCACAGTCACGCATTGGCATTTTCGATTAGTGACTCTGACGGCCAGTCAGTCAGCCAAAGCTAGGCTGCCTCGCAGAGCTCCATGATGCAAGCGAGCAATGTCACGCGTGTTAAGTCCTCGGATACGCCATGAAACAGACCGAACCGGCGACCTCACCACGCACCATCAGCCCCTTCTTCTCCCACTCCTCCGTGTCGAACTTGGCGAGGCGCGTCGTGACGTGCTTGATCACGTCCTCGAGCACATCGTCCTCCATGTCGCACGGCATCTTGACCTTGGCGCCCCACATGTGCTGCCAGCTCGGCGCTTTCCCCATGTCGCCTTGTTCGTGTCTTGTCTTGCGGCTGCCAAATGCGACTTGCTGCCGGTATCCAACGTATGCCGCGTCGCGACTTTTGACAGTGTCCTACAATGTGTGGGCCACATCGATTGGGCCTCGAAGCGGCGCGAGCGAAGAGGACATGACGTTTGAGGCTCATCTTCTGGCTCAATGGGCCGATTTGGTGCCGCTGCCGCCGCGGGGATCCCTGGGAAACCCAGCAGCTACGAGCACCTAGTGGTAGCTTGCTGTCTCTTCACGTTGCTCGGGCTTGGACTGACACTCATGTTCCATCGAATACTGCAGATTGAAGAACAGCGGCGCGAGTGGGAGCGCACGAAAGAGGAACTGGGGCGTGTGAAGAAACAAGTCGCCGAAAAAGTGAGCAAAAGCCTCCGTCGGATCGAACGCAATTGCGTGTCTCCAGGTGGTTTGGCTTCGCCGATTGACTGGCGGCTGCTTTCGGCGTTTCCCCGTGGATAGGGTGAGCAGATCGTACAGCTCAAGACGCTCGTGCGCAAGCTCAACGAGATGCTGCAGAAGAAAGAAAAAGGCGTTGGCATCATCCATGCGCGATCGGGTTTGTTTACTGCGGTATGCTAGCTAAGACAAACACACGTTTCTGTATTGTAGCTTCAAGCAGTGTTTGCGGTTCTTCGCGCGCCACAAGATGTCGAGCTGACCAAGAAGCGCAAGCACGAGCTTATCGCGCGTCTGGTCATGGAAAACCAGCAGCGCGTACATTTCCTCAACCATTTGCTCCACTCCACCTTCCAACTGTCATTCGTTCAGCGCAATGTGTGCCAAGCTGCTAGGTCGTGAACGCAGAAGCAATCGCAGATGAGCGAAAGAAGGAACTCGACCGGCTCAAATACAGCAGGTGTGACTGATGCGCAAGTAATGACAAGCGATAAAAAAAATCCACACGCTCACAGAGTTTGCAACTGTGTCGCTGCATGCGTAGCAAGTTTCTTCGCTTCCAAGAGCTGGAAGTCGAGGTTGAAGAGTATCGCATCGAGATCGAGCGTCTGCGCGCCACGATGCCGACCATGATGGCCTCGTCGACCAGTCCCGGGGTTGTTGTTGGGAAATTGAAACTGTCTGTGGCTCGTGGCGGCGACCACCAGACAAGAGGTGATGGCAACCAGACCGCGAAAAAGAAGCTCTTTTCGGCACACGGCATTAGCAACCAGACGCTGAACGAACCTCCATTTCACCCGAGCGAGTCGTCGAAGAGTAGCAACTCGACGCTGTTCTCCTCCAGTAAAGGTAGAGTGGTGCTTTGTACCGCGAATGCAAATGCAGCATCCGCCAAAGAGAGTTTTGTGACGAAAACACGGTGGAGACGCGCACAGGACGCGGGATACTACAAACAGATTCGGCTCGCGCAACTCGAGGCAGAGTGCGAGTTGGAGGAAAACATTCACATCCGCACCGCGCGGGAAGTGAAAGCGCGTCGCGAGGCTGAAAAAAGAAGAACACAGCAGCAGGATGCTGTTGCTGCTGCTCTCAAGGCGCAGCAACTCCGAGAGGATAGAGCAGCGCCAGCAGTAGCGATAAACGAAAGCCGCTGTGAGGTAGCTTCTAGAACGGAGGTCCCAGAGATCAAAGCTACAATTGCGTCAGACAACGAGGCGGACAATCCTGGACATGCTGGAAATGCCTTGACTGCATTAGCGGAGCCAAATCAACGGCCAGAGGGTAGGAGTGAAGCTTCAAACGCGGTTGAGGGGGAGACTAGCGCGACGGCAGAAGGGCTAAGCCAGATAGCGGTCCAAGTCGCTACACAAGAGCCCGACGCTGCAAAGCAAGACGATTCATCCGACGCTCGCACATACATGACAAACCAAGCTGGCAATGGCTTTGAGCGCGTGAGTGAAGCGCAGCAGCCTCCTCTTCAACGCGAGGCCGACATCGCGCAGGAATCTGTAGACGATGCCCACGAGGACTACGAGGACGAGGAGAACGACGAAGAGATCGGTCACGCTGCGGAGACCTCTTTACACGACACCAGAGCCTCAATGATAGCTAGCAAGCCTCACGTCGTAGACGATGCTATGGAGACCTCAGAAAATGAAGAAGGACATGGGGATCACGCACGCGACACGCGAGTCAGTGCTGAAATCTCTCAGTCGAGCGCGGTGGAGATCGTGAAGGACAATCCAGAGGCGGAGAATTCTGCCATAGATGACGAGTTTCCGTGCGATGAAAATCCCACTGAGCACGACGACGTGCCCACATCAACCATTGATCCCCCTGGCGGATCCACAAGTATTGGATTGCCCGAAGCGGCACGAGCCATGTGCGACGAAGAAGGCTTTGATGAAGATCTGGAAAAACATGCTAAGATTGAGGTCAGCCCTTCCGTAGTGGCGGTCGTATCTGGCAACACTGATAGCGAAGACGCAAAGTCAGAGGATGCGATTCAGCCTACGCGTTTGGGTTGTCAATACGACGAAGCGGAGAGCAGCGCAGACAGGAAGTATCGCCAGGGATTTTTCGTAGATGCGATCGATCCTCATGCAAAGCTTGTTAGGCTGGAGTTGGGCGAGAAGACAGCCTCTGAGGTGCAAGATCTGGGTAAAGAAGAACAAACGATGTTGTCGGAAGCTGAACCTGAAGTGCCCTCGATCGTCGTACCATAAGCAGTTCCTGTTAAAGACTGCTCAAATGACGCAGGGCAAAGTGCTGAGAAAGACAATCAAGAACCGCACAAAACCGCTGATCCGCCTCTCCCAGAAGCGGATCCTGAGCTTACCAACGTAACAAGTGTGGAGCATACAATACAAGAAGAAGGAGGCACAGTAAAAGCGATGAAAGAAGACTTTAGAAGTGAAGACCAGACTCCGGTCGATTCTATGGTTGACGCCTTCCGGACAGAAAATTGCTTCGCAGATAGTGAAGCTGACGCGATGCATGCCAACGATGCCGAAAGAAAACAGACACCGGATTCATCACCGTTGCGAGCGGGACAGGACAACCCGGAAGTGACCGAACGCGAGATAGAACCAGCGAGACTCTCTCTGGAAAACGAACAAGAGCGCGCACCAATTGTGCGCCTCGTGGGACTCGATCTGGGGACCATGGAGGAAGCAATACAGGCTGCGGCGCGCACGATTCAGCAATTCTGACGACGAGTGGCAACAATGCGAACTGAAACTATTCCCACTACGAGCACAACTACCGACCTCGATGAACTGCATGCCATTGAAGCAACACCAACGGCCAATGCACCAGATGACCAGCCCGAGATCGAAGTGCCCTCGCCCGAGTCACAAGCCGTGTCGCCAGCTTCGGAAGCACCACCGTCGCCTCAGTCGGAAGCGTCATCATCGTCAGAAGCAGCTTCACCCGAGTGCACTCCGTACTCCACGCCACGCGATGACTCCGAGTCAGACGAGCAGCAGCAGCAGGAGGAGGAGTCTCAGGACTCGGACGGACCTGGAGAAGCGGTGTCATAAAGAGCCATAAAAAGACTGTTTGTCATGTGTCCTTCACTCATCGTCTAGCTGATTCCGCAAGCGTGTGGCACGAAGGTCGCGCAAACCCTTCGCGCAACCTTCGTACCACCTCTCATGCTCTTCCCCCCAAAATGCCCAGTCGGAGAGGGAAAGCAGCAAGCAAACAAGACAAGAGCATGATCTCGTGTGTGGCGGTCATCGGCGCCTCGGTGCGTGCGTGTGGGCGCAAATGCGGACAGAGCGGCGCACTGACAGTGTCTCTTTGTGTGTCTCTGTACATGCTCTGGCCGCGCAGAACAGCCCGCTGTACGTGCGCACGTTTGACGAAGAAGAGGACCTGGGCTTCCACTACATCGCGCACGTGTCGCTCGATATCATCGAGGAGAAGCTGCGCAGCGCGGGCATCATGGCGGCCAAGGACGACATGTACCTGGGCTTCCTGGGCCCCATCGAGGACTACCGCGTGTATGCCTATGTGACCAACACGGCGATCAAATTTGTGGTGATCATGCAGGACTCGCCCGTGCGCGAGTCGGAGCTCCGATCGGTGGGTGCATCTCGTGTGCATGGCATAGTGCGGCCTCGTCCGCTTACCCTTACTCTTGCTGTTGTCTCGTGTGTGTGTGTGTGTCCTGACTCTAGTTCTTTGCGGAGATGCACAAAATGTACGTGAATGCGATGTCGAACCCGTTTGCACCGATCGGCGAGCGGATCACGTCCCAGAACTTTGAAAAGAAAGTGTACAGTCTCGTGCTGCAGCACAACGCGGCGAATGCGTAACGCAAACGCGCACTATGACTTCGTATTCCATGTGTTCTCTTGTCGTTATTTGCGACGTGCCGGTCTATTTACATGGAGAGCGACTCCATGGACAGGTCTCCGACGCCGCTCTCGTCGTTCAAGTCGCCGTTCTCGGCGTCCGATACGTCGCTGTCCGAGCCGTCGTCTGCCTCGTCGATCTCCGGCATCGGGAACCGCAAAATCGCCGCCACGCCGCTGATCTGACCCAGCTTCTCGCCCGAGACGTGCAGACTGCTGAACAGCCGCACAGTGCCGCCATTGTCACGCACGCTCTCGACGAGGTCCACGTACTTTCGGCGCGTCGCGATGTCCTGGCTTCGGAACAGCTCGTCCGTGACCATGAGCGTCTCGATTGCCATGTTCGCATTCGCGGCCACGACGTGCTTGTAGCCGTAGTATGCGCGGTCCTGATCCGTGTGCAGCATGTTGAAAAACGTCTCGAGGCACTTGACGTCCTCGACGGCTTTCGTGTCCGCGACCTGGGATTGAATCGCCTGCAGCACATCACGACAGAGAATGAGCTCCAGCCCTGACTGAGCCACAGCAGCAGCAACAAAACAAGAGAACGTACTGGGTCGTTGAGCACTTCATCGAGTGCGTGCTTGTGGCCGGACGACGAATGGCAGAGGATGAACTTGTTCTTGTTCTCCATGATCAGCTTGTCGTCCTGTCGGATCGCTTGCTCCATCATGAACTTGAAAAAGTCGTCCTTGACGAACCCGGGGCTTGCGAGCAGCACGCACTTGACGAGCTTGAAGTCGATGTGCTGCTTGACCGAGCGCACGATGTTCTCGTAGAACTTTTCGGTGCCCTTGGCGTGCGCCGTGCTGCCCGTGCGCTTTTTCGGGATGCTGTTCTCCACTTTCGCCTTGATCACCGTCATGTGGCCCTTGATCAGGCACAGGTGCGCCAGCCCCGTCTGCATGACCACGGCCGCGAGCTCGGCCTTCTTGGCGATGTCGCACGCTGTCTCAATACGCTCGAGCGACATGACGTCCCAGCAGTTCTTGAACAGCGTAAAGTCGCGGTTCATCTCCAGATCCAGCGTGTGGTATGCGCCGAGCTAGAAACAGACGCGCACGAGCCAACAATGAGCGCAACCTCCCACCCCAAATCTCTACGATGCTCTCAGCAAGCGTGCTGTCGTACCCGAACATGCTGGCTTTCCATCGTGTTCTTGCCCTTGATGCGCAGCACACACAGCGCCGGGTCAAAGTTGATCTGCTCCACCTACAAGCCACCCATGTTACGCCATCATCCCCCAGCACCCGCATGGCTCTCTCCTTAAGGCACCGCGCACCTCGATCTGGAGCGTCATGCGCACGCGCTGGCTGCTGGTCGACCCCGTCGCGCCCTCTTTCACGACCTACGCAGCGCACGCACGCGCCACGCGAAAGCAGTGAGTGAGCTGCGTTCTGCCGCCTCGCGTAGTGGGAGGCGCGCAGACAGATAGATACCTTGCGGATGGTGGTGGTCTTGACCGAGTCGTGCACGTGGATGAGGTTGTAGACGTGCCACATGTCCTCGGGCTCCTCGGCGCGCAGCACCACGGAGCCCAAGCCGTCCTTCTCGTTGATCTGCTTCTTCAAGAGCTTCATCGGCCGCGTATCTCTCGCTTCGATCTGCTTTGCTTCGCGTTTCGCCACAGAGTGCATGCACGGCAGGCCACATTCGCGCAACATACAGTAGGCGGCAAGGGACATCGTAGGGTAAACGAAAGAGGATCGAAAATAAAAAACCGGTATTGACAGATATGAAACCGGTATGAGTGGAACTACTCGAGCAATAAACCGCCAGTGCGGCATTATTTATACTTAGTCAATTAATTTTTATTACCAAATCTTTGATTTTACAGCTGAGATGTCTTTCAGCGGAAAATGAAAAGCAGGGAGGAGGGGAGGGTGAATGGGAACGACGGAGGGCCAGCTACGCCTCGCACAGTCTCTTGCAGGGGTTCCCGATAGCATTGACATCATGGCTTACATCGTCGTTCCGCCGGACGACTCATACTTGGCAAGGCCGACTGTCATTATGTAAACAGAGAGGCCTACTCTATCACCGCAACTTGATGCTGCAGGATCCAATCAGACTCGGACTTGAGGAAAAAAAAGACGAGTCGCGAAGATTTGTAGAGCAAAAGTGGCGCTGTTGCGGTGCAATTTGTCGCCGAAAGCGTAAACGGCGAGCGTGGATTGGCAGATTACGCTGGTTTAGTATTGCACGCGGTGCAACAATGATGACACTGTATTGCGACTCATTTTAATGCAGTTATCTTTTAATGGCAAGCTTCTGGCATCAACATCGACGTTATGAACCGATTTTGTTGATGCGAAAAACAAGCGGAGTGTAAACAAGAGGCTGCAACTAAACCTCTGACCCCTCTCCCTGCCCCGTGACTTTGGCCCACGTTTCGTCTCTGATGGCGAGAATGGATGTTATAATTCGCCTAGCGTAATAGAATATATCTCACCTCCAACCACGTTTCGTCCTTCCTTCATCATTCCTCAATTTGCTCACCACCCCAACCACTCGAGCACCCCTGAAGCACGATGTCGTTTGTTGCTCCACGCACCATCAACGCCTACGCCGCCTTTGAGCAAAGCGGAGAGGTCACGCCTTGGCAGTACCAGTCGCGCTCGCTCGGCACCGAAGACGTCGAGATCAAGATCTCGCACTGTGGTATCTGCGCTACCGATGTTCACTGCTTGGACTGTGGCTGGGGTCCAACTGTGTTCCCGTGCGTTGCTGGCCACGAGATCATTGGTGAAGTGACTGTTGTCGGCTCTGAAGTCAAGCACCTCGCTGTCGGCGACCGTGTTGGTGTCGGCTGCCAAGCGTGGGCGTGCTTGAACAAGGACAAGGAGCGACCATGTGTCGAGTGTGCCGACGGCGCTGACGCATACTGTGCTCGTAACGTGTGGACATTCAGTATGAAGTACGAAGATGGCGCTCCATCGTACGGAGGCTACGCCGACTATGTTCGTGTGCTGTCCCACTACGCGTTTAAGATCCCTGAGAGCCTTCCATCTGATGTCGCTGCGCCATTGCTGTGCGCTGGAGCCACCGTGTTCACTCCATTGAAGAATTACGCGAAGGCCGGCGACCGTGTTGGTGTCGTCGGTATCGGTGGTCTCGGTCACATTGCGATTCAGTTCATCCACGCGTTGGGTGCGACGCCCGTTGCGTTCTCGCGCTCTTCAAAGAAGGAGCAGGAGATCCGAGGTCTCGGCGCCGAGGAGTTCTACAACCTGAACGACCCAGAGCATGCACGGAAGGCTATTGGGTCTGTAAATGTGTTGCTGATCACTGCCGACGCGGCCAACATGCCGTACAACCAGTACTTGCAGCTCTTGCGTCCTCGAGGCACGGTCGTGATGTTGGCCGTTCCAAACGACAATGTCACCTTTGCGCCTTTCTTCTTGGTTCCTCGAGGCATCAAGTATGTCGGTAGCGCACTTGGGTCGATCCAAGACATCAAGGACATGCTCAAGGTCGCTTCGGAGAAGAACGTGCGCCCAGTCATCCAGAAGCTCCCGATGACCGAGGTCAACGAAGGACTGCGTATGGTGCGCGAGGGCTCGGCTCGCTACCGCGTGGTACTTGAGAACTAAGCTTTCGGTAGATGATCCTTTCAGAACCCAGTCCATTCATTCTTGCGCTTGCACTACAGGCGTTCTCACATGCATACGCTTATTCGTGTAGTTGGGATGAAAGCGTTGGGCGATGCGGCTTGCAATTAATCACACATAAATCATTGTGCGACCAAGCTTATGGATGTAGCAACGACTGCTCACAAGTTTGCATTTATGTGCGTGGCCTTAGGTATAGTCCAAGTTAGACAGGAGAGTCTTAAAAACTACCAGTAAGCAGAGTATGATCGAGAGAAGATATTGTTGATGCTCACGAGAGGTTGGACGAGTTCTGGGTCTTCGATCACAGCGTAGTTGAGGGCGTATAGGATGTGGAGTATGCGACCGTATGGTGTTGTGATCTTGGAGCTCTTGTTGGTGCTTGCGGCAGTTCCAGTTATGCCAAAGAAGAGAGGAGAGCATGTTGTGTGTGAATATAATTGTGCTGCACAGTTGCGGGCGCAGCAGCGTCGCAAGTTATCATGGTCTCCATTGCCAGCGCGGTCCAAGATGAAATCCAGGTCATGTTTTGGGATGGTTCATTGATCCAGCATTAGAACCTCACGCTTTCAGTGTATCATTAACTTCGAAATACCTGATAGCAAAACCTGACAATGAAGCACCGCGACATGCGTTCTGCTTCTCCATAAGCGCTGCACACTTGACTTAGCACGTTCGTCTCCATCCCATCCTTGTCGAGGCATAGGCAGCGCGGCTGAAGTTCCTCGAGCGCCATCGATGCCGCGTGCTTACGAACGATATCGGACCGTTGATCAGCAGAATAGGAGCGCTTGCTGTACTGTGGTCACTGCCTGTAACTTGCGCCTACAATTGGTAGCAACGAGCTTACCGTCCGCTGTGACAGCGTCGCACGGAAGGTTCTCGCATTTGGACAAGGAAAGTTGTATCATTCGCACTGCAGCCGCGAAGGCCGTCTTCGACTGTATGCGTCTTCCGAGAAGGCAGGCAGGGAGATTACGGGCGTCAAGTGACGACAAGCAGCAGCAGCAGTGTTATGACTCCAACTTCTGCACGACCTGGGGTTACTGCAGTAGACCAGTCGACGGACGCGAGTTCAGGGATCGACAGCCGTTGAGCCAGCGACGCGTTGGCGCCGGTTGACAGTGTCGGCAGTGTATTGGTGTGGCCTTTACAAACGGAAGCACACGAAACGCGCCATCTGAATCCTACCGCGAACATTGTGGTCGGCTTCAAGAATATGCTGCTGATGTGGTGACCATGGATCTACGAGAAGATGGTTAAGATATATGGTTCGTGCTCGATAACGATGGAGAGCGCATCTCACCCTGCGCACCGATGGATACGACCACTCTCGACTCCATGGAAACGACTCGTTAGGGCAGACAGTCCGCAGAAGCGCAAAAGATCAGCAAGCATGAGAGATGTTGGATTACCCGTTCACCATGAGCGAGATTACTGTATGCTGCTTTCGTGTTGTGCAATCGGTCTTGCTTTCTAATGGGTCCTGCGATTTGATCCAGAAAACCTGTGAACCAAGTATGTGGACCGGATCAACAATGGCACCGAACGAACTTTGCTTTTGTTTATTTTGAAAATGGAAGCATCGTCCCGAAGGCTGCGGTCGAACCGAACGAACTTGCAGTGCTGCCGAATGATCTGCGCGGAGGCAGAAAGCGAATGTTGAGAGCGGAAACTTCCTTTCGTTGGCATTTTACCCTTTGGGATATGATCTACTTACTGTACACGTCGCACGTTTGATCAAGTGACCAGCACTCCTACAGTATGATCACTATTGCAAGTGATATTCTACCGATTTTGATAAATTGATAGTCGCTCGCCGGTCCACCGTGATAAGCATTTGTGGGAGGTGTGACTGTATTCATCAAAATGCTCAACAGGAGCAGTTCACATGTCGCTGGCTATTGAATTTCTGTGTCAGCTGACGTTTCAGCCAATCTGAAAGCTCGAGTGATTATCACTAACACTTGTGTATCCTGTTGATGCACAATTTCACTTTCACCTCTTAGGTACCTGACCCAATTGGGTTCCATTTCTTGTGTCAATCTGCAATTTGTCATCACCTTTGCACCACTCACCCAGCGTGCTCACTGAAGAACGATGTCATCCTCCGACAATGCTGCGCCACGCACTATCAACGCCTACGCCGGCTTCGAGCAAGGCGGGGATGTCAAGCCTTGGCAATACCAGTCACGCCCTCTGGGTGCTGAAGACGTCGAGATCAAGATCTCGCACTGCGGCATCTGCGGCTCCGATGTCCAT
>JAADVP010000182.1:0-32299 GCA_023335675.1 Globisporangium solare | reverse complement strand
TAGGAGCCCTTCAGGTTCAATTGCATAGCGACAGGAACCATAACTACATTTTTATTCAGTTGCAATTTTGCCAAGTTCCTCTCAAGTCTCCCTCTCAAGCGCAAGCGTGCGTGCCGTGTTTAAGGCTGTCTCAAATAGCCTTTTACAGTACATGGATACTTGTGACATCATCAGATGACGTCATTCGTACATGTGGGTGCGCATTGCGCAAGCAAAGGCACAGGTCTTTGTCCACAAAGTACGATTCGAAGGTGGTGTGTTCAACACTAAAGTAGGGCACAGCCACACCTTCATGTAACGGCCAGGTACAGCCCATTACATTGTATCGTCTTCCGCGAAGATTTGGTTCACGCAGATGCTTCGCTCGATTGCATAAATTACCGAGTTCACTGCGCGACGATCGTTCACGGCATCAATTAGAGCAACAATGCGACGGAGTCTGCTCAGATCAAGACGAGCAAGTGCGAACATTGTCGGTTTTTCGCCAAAACGTATCGAGAGGTAAGCACTCATTCCAGATTTTGTCAGAACAATCCAAATAGAATTCTAACAGTGGATCGCTACGAGGCATATAATGAGAAGCGCAAGATGACGCGTGCTGCGTCACAACTCCAAGTTGGAGTTGAAGGAGAAGCAGTGGCACGGCACGCGTCACAAGCAGAATCCATGAGGTGCTGGCAGCACGCTCAGCGTCACATCCAGAGTTCCCAGTGTCCTACGGACACGGAGGAGCTCTGTCAAGTTCAAGTTCGACATACAACAAAGATATACAGGAACTAGCATACATGTTGAAGTTGAATATTCAAAGTTCAAAGAAACAAAAGAATCATTAGGAGTAGGCAGGAGGAAGATCAAGTACATGCATGTCCTCGTGGTTCTAGCTAGCGCTTTCATTCTCTCGTTTTTCATTCAGTCTGCAATTTACCAAATACAAGTCAAGTCTTCCTCCAACACGACCATCTTGAGCACTTCAGTGTGCATTTCCTCTGCAAGTCGTTCCTGCTGCGCTTTATTGCGTCGTTACGATATCTTTCCGAATAAGTACGATAACCGAGTATTGCAGGTGCTCGGTTGCATCGTCACAAGAAAGGTGAGGCTTGCCTCAAGTGCGATAAGTTTTTCCCCAAGATCAACAGCTACTACCGTCCTTGCAAACTCAAGCATTCGTAAAAATATATATATATGTGTGTGTACGTAGTCATCGAAATGGCGAGGTGTAAGCATGTGTGTCTTGCAGCAATCTTGGTATATTTCCATTCTACTTTTAATGATATAGTGGAGTTTTCAATCTGCAGCGAATGGTGTGGAGATGCCCGCGATCTTAGGAGACCACATCCAATATCGAGGGGATGGTTGGGCTTCGAATGAGGCAGTCGTATAGAAACATGCTTTGTCATTTCAGGTGCTGACTTTCGAGCAAGCCATGCGAGAGAAGACGGCCATATGAGTCTTCGGGCTGAGCTCAGATACGACACAGTGTTTTCGAGTTTGGGCCATAAGTGCTACGACGTCAGTACACACGAGAATGCCTGATTTTAGCGCGACGAAGCAGTAGTAGTTGGTCGTGCGCTTCTTTTGCGGCATCTTGCCGAGCAGCACGATGATCGGGGACTCGTCGACGTCCGTTTCGTAAAAGTACTCCAGCACGCGGCTAAAGAAATCGACAGCAGAGCACGTCGAGAAGAATACAATCATACTCTGCGCTTTCTTGGACTGCAACAAGTTGCATTTTGCCAACAAGCGCTGCTCGTGGCTGACCAGTGCGTACAAATATTTGAGCGTCGATGGCTTGACCTGCGTGCTGTTGGCGACCTGCAGGGAAATCGCACCGGTTGCGAAGTCCTGCTTGTGCGAGCGCCGTTTGCTTCACCTCCTGGGTTTGCATTGCGGAAAACAAACCCGTGCGGCGCTACTTGGGCACACGCTCCGGGATCTTGTTGATACTCACTTCGAAGCCCATGTCGAACAGCGTGTGGGCTTCGTCCAAAATCAGGATCTCGAAATCGCGGGTCTCGGCGGCCGAGCCAATGCACCGATTCACCAGATCCTCGGTATGGCCAGGCGTGCCAATCACAACAGAGCACGAGCCCTCTGCACTGCTGATTAACATTAAATCCTCATCGACGCTCGTTCCACCAACGAAGTGCAGCACTTTCACCTTTGGGTCTTGCCGCTGCCCGTGGATGCGCTCCCACACACGTCCTTGTTGCTGAGAAAGAGCGCGCGAGATCGTTGTGATACTGTAACTAAAAAAAAAGACAATTGGGCCCATTGACAGACAACGGTGAGATCCCAGATGAGTCTCAAATCAGTCAGAAAGCATGCAAACGCCAAGTAAAACTAATTATCTTAATCCAACGGTGCACCACGCAAATCAAGCAAATCCCTGTTCCCAAGTCTTTTTAAACCATGATCACATGAAGCGCCGATGACCGTCACTTCGGCGTTCCTCGTAGATCTCATCGTACTCATTGCGAATCGTCACCGAGAGAATCTCTCCCATCTTGCGCTTGAATCGGTCGCAGTAAGCAGTAGGGGGCAACGCGGAGAGTCCATCCGTGTCCTTTCCTAGCAGCTTTGTCTTTGCGAATCGCTCCATCTTCTTTTCCATTGTCCACTGCTGCAAGATATCAATCATACCGAAGTAGTAGATGGAGGGTCCCACCACAGTGTTGGCACGACGGGTCCCTGTTCCGAGGCGTGGAAGTCCAGTTCGTTGCTTCGTTCGTACAGGAGAGTTGGCAGTTGGGTTTGATGCACGACCTTTACCAGAACGATGTACGAGATCGGTTTGAGTCGAAGTTCGGTTCTTCCCTTGGAGACCGCTCAAAGCCGGCACCGATTCCTCCATTTCTTCTGCAAGGTCCGGATTCACCATATACTCCACATTATGAACACCAAGCAAGAGGGAGTAGTCCATAATGCCAAGGCGGGACAAGAAGTTCGCATCTTTCACCAGCTGGTCATACAACTCTTCGGCCACCTTCGGATCCAGTCGAACTCGGGCAGTCAAATCGTTATCCTTCAGCACCACGTTTGGTTCGTGACGACCGACCTGCGCTGGACAATTTTCCGCGTCGGTGGACCCAAACACGTACTTGGCGTTACAGTGTCGGCAAGTAACTCGCTTTCCTTTTGAAGGATGCTTCGCACTTCGGTTCACCCACGACCCCTTGATATCGTATCTGCGATGAATAATTTTATCCGTGCTGAAAAGGTTCGCCATGACGACAAAATTGAATGTTTTGCCATAGAGTCGAATCGCGTGACACCCGTAAAAGCGCGTGAGGAGACTGTCGGGATTGGTGAGGAGGAATGACGCGTACTCGGGAGCAATCGAGCGAAGGAACGCCGACTCTTCGTCACTCATACTTTTCACGATCAACTGCTGGTCATGAGAAAAGAACATGAACGCTCCACTAGCACCTTCACTCAAACGCTCCTGGAAAAGGGGGAAAAAGAAAAAAAAGTGGTTAGACATACCTTCAATACTATTACTATTGTAAAACAGTTGCTCACCTTCGTCGTTCGGCTCAGACTCTCGATGTACTGATTCGTGTCAACTCCAAAGTGTTCCCGGATCGTCTGGAACGTGTGAGGGCAGTAGTCAATAAAGAGCGTTCCTTTGCTGAGGGCCGCCTTCGGTCTTGTGCGAATCATATATTCGTCCACGCCAAGCGATGCACGGTTCTCTTCTGTCCCTTGAGGCTGCAGGTACAGCTCTTGCTGATTGGCGCCAGGAGGAAGGTGCTGCGTGTCACGCACAGCTTGGATGATACCCGTGGTCGTATAATACAGCACTTCGCAGCGCAGCGCAATGTTCACTTGAGGGCTGAGATCAACATCCACGTCAATGTCTGTTTTCTTTGCATCACCCTTTGAGATACTACAGATCGCAAAATTGTGCACACATACTGAGTTAGTACAAACAGCAGGACACTCTGCTCCGCGAATTCACTCAAAGTACTTACTTCTCATGGAACTCGTTCATTTGGAACCACACCGCAAAGTCAAAATAGCCCTTGCACGTGATCATGAAATTCATCATCTGAGTAACCTGTTTGGTTTTCTCAGTCTGGATGAGATACGGCACGTAGACGAAAAACGTGAACGCCCAGTAAATGATAATCGCGATGACGTAGCTGGTGGAAAATAAAACAGTGCGATCAGTAAATTGGCATCAAAGCAACCACACCTCCGCAGACAAATAAAACTCACATTGTCACAGAGTGCAGCACGCGCAAACGCATACGGAGTGTTTCAGACAGACCCGAGTGCAGACGCTTGTACGCCCAGTAGATAACACTGTCGTTGCCAACCGCAGTAAACACGACAAGGAAATATAAGACATTGCAATGACCTCCCAAAAAAAGAAGAAAAGCGAAGCTCACATGATAGCGTAGCACCAAAACAAAATCAGCCAAATGTAGAAAAGTGCCCACGATCTAGAAACATCAATCAGACACATCGTCGGTCAGTACCCTTCACGACACCCCTCATCGATGCGTTATGACACGACTTACTGAAAGTTCAGCTTCCAGAGATAGTTTCCGCCCTCAGTGATCTCTGGCTCATCGTTGCGGAGTTTGCTTTTGCTGTCTGTCCAGCAGTATCCAAACTCCGACGGACCAGCAAAGTCAGGAATCGACACGAGGATAATCGCAGTCGTCATAGCTGTTTTACAGAGAAAAAAAATGAATGCGAGTGAGCACATCAGCAAGATCGAGGCGTAATATGGTGGCAAAATAATCAGCGTACCAGTCAACCACACGAACAAGTGGTACCGTCGCACATTGCGCTTGTAGTCCGTGAATGGACTCTGGAGAGAGAACAGCATATCAATGGCCATCACGAAGAACCAACTCTCGGAGCTCCACAAGAAAAACTGCGTGAGCGCCGCCGTGGCCGAACAGGAAGCATCACCGAGGGCAACACGGCAATTACCCGTGCCGCACTTGTACAACTCGGTCACGAGCAGCACCGACACGAGTCCAATGTCGCACAAACTTCGGAAGAAAATGATCGGGTTCGGGTGCTTACGCCACGTGGGGCGCGTCAAAAATGTGTACACGACCGACGAGCACGAGATCAGCGTGATGACACTACCGCAAAACAGACCCACCGACGCCTCTGCCGAGTTGTTTGCGAACACAAGAGTGACAGCCACACCGCCGATCAGCATGAGGAACATGAACAACTGGATTTTGTAGTTGTTTGCCCACTGAATGGAGTTGTCGACTTTGATCTTCGCATGGAACCACCCTTCACCGTCGCCGTTCGGACCGCCAGGGACCTTCTCCGACAGGTAGCTGCCGTTATCATAACTGTCTTCCGAGCTGTCATCAAGACGGTCACGGCCGACCTGGAGGTCGAGCGGCATCACGGGGCTTTTCTTTTTCGTTTCAATGGGTGTCTGCATCGACGTGTAGTTGCCGCCGGGTCCTGTGCTCGATCCTTGTCCGTTTCCTGTTCCTGTAGCTGGGATGCCACCACTGAGCATCGACGACGTGAACGTGGTTGGTGTGTTTACTGGCGACGGCTTGTTCTTGGCGCTTGACAGCGAGTCTGCCATAGGCAGGTGCAAGCCGTTGCTGCTGTTCGGTTTCCCTCCTCGCGCCGTCAGTGGTCTGCGCACGGGGGACTGGTCCTGGAGGCCTGGCAGAGACGACGATGACGACGACGTGATCGAGGACACCTCAAACGGGATTGGCGGCGGGCCAGGCGGCGGCGGCGGCGCGGGGCCTCGTCCAGGCGTACGTCCAAACGAACGCTCGTGGGGCAGGTGCACGGGGTGGCGCTCGATCACGCCGTCAGAGCTTCGCGTACTGTCGCGATCTGTGTAGGCGTTGGCTCGGCCGTTCATGCCCCTTGCCGTCCGTCGTTTCGCCCGAGGGAGCCTCGCGGAAACCAACTGCGAATGGCGATCTATGTATAACCCCCAATCGCTTCTGGTGGCAGTCAGAAGGTGATGATGTCGGTACAGAAAAGGCTTCTACACCCGCACCACGCAGCCGCTTCTCTCTCTCTCTCTCTCTCTCTCTTCCGCCTCGCTTTCCTTTTCTTCTTCTTCGAGCGCGCGCGGGGGCGGCGAACGTGTGCGACCGCTTTCCTCCGACCAGCAAGTCGATGCTGCAGATTTTTGTATTGCACCGCGCTCGCCATTTGCAAGCGGATGGCGCTGAAGTAACGTCATGAAGTAACCTGCTGTTCTCCGTGCACCTGAAACACAGGAAGCCAGGGCGCGAGAGGGGTAGGGCAGTGCGACCCACCAGCCCGCATTGACGAAGTGAAGCGTGCGACAACCGCATGTGGGAAAATGATGATTAGACCTGGTCTTTCACCCCCCACACGAAAAGCCGCGCGGCATAATCAGCACATATTGATATTAGCATCTGTCCCTGACCAGATTTGCGCGCGTCATTTACATAGTAGCCAATTTTGTAAAGTTGCACGAGCAGTGTGCTTGACAATAAGCACGGAGCTTAATGCGCGTTTCCATTATTGGAGACAACGCATTGGATACACGTAGTACAGTAATAGAGCGCCTTCCAGAGTGGACAAGCGCGCACGTTGCTTGAAGACGGAGGAGCCGGAAGCACGGTTCTTACCGCAAAGGCGTCGCTTGTGTTACTTCAGGAGCGCGTTTGCTTGGCCCCCACAAAAACCAAAAAAAAATCAACGTGATGACACCCACCACCACAATCCAAAATCCTGGCCGAGGCTTCTTGCGAGCGGTGTCGACGCGCTGAATCCCGCTCGTGGCCTGCTGCGCCGTTTGACGCGCGCGCATCGATGGAGAGAGCGCGTCACAGCGCTACGTGGCCAAAGGGCGTGGCCAGATATCATACGCGTTCAAGTGATTGTCCGTGCAGGAAAGAAGGAGGTCCGCAACTGCTGATACTGGAAGGCAATTACGCTCCTGGTAGGCACTGCCGCATAATCAATCAGTAGCTCTTTGGCTTAATAGGACGCATACTCACTGGTTGGCAGTGTGTACTTTGGTCGGGTTCGTAGCCTCCGGTCCGCCTGTCCGCCTACTATTTGACGAGGTGGGGTGGGGGGGTTCAGTAGTATGACTTCGGAATGATCGATCAAAGCCAAGAGCAATTCAGACCATTTGACGACGCTCTGCGACTGTGATCGAAGCGCCCACCAATGTCGAGGGGACTACCACGTGTTCACTGGACCCAATTGCACCTTGCTACTTGGGCGGGGCAAGCGACTTTAATGACAGCGTGTATGTTGAAGTTTTCAAACCAGCTGACGAACACGGGGTCCCAGGACTCCCAGCCAACCGATTGCGCAGAATGGCTACATCTTTGTCACTCTCTTTGTATCTCTGCTTCGCCACGCTGCATGCGCCATGCAATGAGCTCCACACGGCTGCTTTGTCTGCTAACGCACTACAGCACCTCTGTTTAGTGGTTTCAGTAGTTGTACTGTGCAGTGCTAGCTGCCTGGAGACACCATGTGTCTCCAATTCGGCAGCATGGCATGGCCCCAGCCTTCACGGACACGCAAGGACACGCTCGTGTCCATACGCGTCTTCGACGGGATTGACTCGTGCTTGGAGCGCACACAGTCACAGTCGTAACGCCAGCAGTGGGCAACGCGCTCTGCGTGCGGGCAACTTGCCGCCTTTTGCTGCCACATTTGGACGCATGAGGCCAGCGTCTCCATCATTCACTGCCATCTTGAAGTGCATGGCCGATAAGTGCACTTTCAAAGGATGGTCGTCTGTGCCCATTTACCAGCCTCTTTATACAACATTTTCTACGTATATTTCGCATCGTTCTGCACTCTATATGTACTGTTAGTATTACTCTTTCAGAAGACCTCTTTCTGGTATACAGAGTCTTTATCATCCGAGAATACCCAATTTCAAAGGGATACGAATTGCCTGGATGGGAAAAACCTCGCGCTCCTCCGAGGTTATTTCGAGTTCCCCCCTTCCAATGCGCGCGCGCCTGCTTGGCGGTCGGCCGCAGCCCCATTTTGTGCTTTGGCGAGAAAACGAACAACGCGCCGTCGGCTGCGTGGACGGACTGCCGCTCGCTCGTTCGCTCGCGCTTCGGAGGGGAGACCCGCAGGCACAAAGGCGTCCGCGTCGACTGAAACGAAGGCACGTGCTGAGAGCTGTCGCCTCCGCTCGCTGTCGAGAGAGAAGCGCGCGCGAGTGACTGACTGGAGGAGCCCACGCGTGCGGAAACCGCCTATTTATATAGGGCCAACACAGCAGAGACGCGAGAGCGCGAGTGAGTGACCGACCCGCGCTCGCATATATTAATCAGTGGAGCGCAGAGATCGACGTTCGTGTGGACCGTGTTCGGTAGAGTGGTGCGGAAGATCGTTCAAGGCACACGATGAGCGACTTTCCACCCCCGCAGCAGGCGAATGTGAAGGCGTCGGAGCTCGTGCATCGCGCGGTCGACAAGAGTTATGAGGATTTCCGATCGCTGCTGATGCAGCTGTCGTCGATGCGCGAAGAAGAACGACGCGAGCCGTTGCTGAAGCATCTGCAGGACTCGCGGAAGCGCTTTGCGCAGCTGCTGGGTGTGCTCAAGTGGTCGGTCCAGTCGCCACTTTTGCAGCAGTGTGATAATCTACTGACGCAGGCTGAGGGGTTCCGGAACCAAGTGAACGAAACGAATGATCGGCTTTTCTTCATGCACGCCGATCTGAACCGCGCAAAGGAACGGAAATACGATCTGAGCACGGCCGTGGATGTGCTCTTTGGCGGGAGTTACCTGAGGTTCCCGGCGATCGCGAAAAACGCGATGTTCCCACGAGAGTTGCCGTCTGTTGATGTCGATCAAGCGTCGAAAGAGGTTGACGACATCATCCGGTTCCGACTGATTGAAGCTGAAATCCCGGAGCAGTTTACAAATATTCATCTGGAAGGAGGCTTCGTCACGTGTGAAGCTGATGGAGAGTTCGAGATCGTGCTGACCATTCAGGGCAAGGAAAATGATTCAATGTGGCGCGTGATCAGTGTGAACACAGCACTCACGGACCCAAAGGCTTTCGAGGCTCACTCGAAATCCGCATCGACTAGTGCGCTGCGCATTATCAAGACCAACGCACCGAACGCTGTTCACTACAATCACTTGAAAAACCTGGTTCAACGAGCGATGAACAAATCCGACACGCCGTTTGTCGACGCATTCAAGGTCATGCGGGAATTCTGCTCATCGCTAGCACTCCAGATCTTGTTTTCGCAGGGCAAGCTGCTGATGGAAGGACGATGGAAGAACCGCGTGATGGTGAAATACCACCGAGACCACAACGTGCTGGACATTTGCTACTGGCCGAAAGCGTGCGTGAAGAAAGAGCCTGACACGAGTACCGACCAACAGCGCCTGTTTTTGCAGATGAAAGAGTCGTTGGCGCCGTCTCAGAAGGAAGCATCCACGTTGCCGCCGTATCCCGAGTCGAGTCTCTGTGTGCGTCTCGGGTTCGATGCGAACCAAAAGAAGCTGCTATCTGTGAGCTTGAATCCATTGTTGCCGCCGAATCTTCCAGGAAAGGCGGAGCTATTGAAGGCGCTGTCGATCCCGTCCAATATGTTCTTGCTGAGTGCAGAGAACCTGCTGATTGCTGCTATGCGAGCTCATGTATCCGCCGCATTATTTTGCGTTGGAAGGCTTTTGGTGGTCGATCCTCCGGATGAAAATGGGTCAACGCAGCTTGTATCTGGTGAGAGCGTGAAGCTGATCGGTTCCGACTCCAGCCTCCGTATTTCCCGGTCCGATATTGGCGGTCTGCAGGAGTTTTTAGAGTTGACATTTGACATTCGTGAAGGACAATTCATGGCAAATTGTGTGGCGGCGGCAAAAAGTCCAATGGTGTCGGGAACAATCAAGCAACTTGAACGCATTCTCAACACGCAGTGCAAGATCGAAGTCGGGAACGCTGACAAGTGTGTTCCGAACGACTTTGCTCTCGTTTCTGGGGATGGCAAGAGCGAAAAGGCAAACGAGATGATTCACACCAGTGTTCGAAAGGCTTTGTGCGAAATTGTGGCGCACGAGATCGCACAAGTTGGGGTGTCACTAAAGGGTATCGAGGTGTTGCGAAATGTCAGTTTGAACTGGGAGCGGTACATCTTGTTTAGGAAGCAGCATGGAGGGCAAACTGAAGACTTGACGATTTCGGAAACGGCATTATACTTCCAGCTTACAACTTCAAAGGAATCGACGTGCTACCTGGTTATCGAGATTGACAAGTATGCGGAGGTTGATGGAATCAACGCAGCGATTCATGAAGTCGCAGAAGTCGAAGAGTACATCCGGTTACCGTGCTTTTCGTTGCTGCAAACAAGTGCGGGTGTGGGCGGTCAGGCTGCAGGAGTTCAATTCATCCAGCGCTTCAGCGCGTTCAAGAAGGATGATTTGCATCCTTCTCTTCACCGCCGGAACGAAATGAGTATGGGAGGTGCAGGTGTTAGTAAGAAGCGATCCTTTGGGAAAGTCGCGCCTTCTGAAAGGCCGCTGAAGAAGTTGGCTGGTGCTCATTCTCGCGACGTCGTGGACGAGAAATCTTCTTTCCAAGAATATGAGTCGAGTGAAGGTCACGAGCCATCGCAGTCATCCGTGCCTCATATTGCGTCTGTTCTTCTGCACGTTATCAACATGTGCGGCGAACGCATTCAATTGCAGCATTTCGTCAACTTTGCTCGACGCCGAAAATCTCGAATTCGGTATTCTGGTGAAGCCGGGACTGGAAGTGGCGAAGGTACAGGTGGACAAGTGGTGACGCTTTCTTTCCCAGAAAAAGTGAACGCGGATCCGCTGAAGATCATCACCATCCAAGGGCACCTGAAGCATGGTGGTGGTTTCGAGCTGAGTCTTCAACTCGCACGGCCTCCTTTCAAGTTCGTGTATCCGAAGAATCCGAAGCATCATCTTCTTTCCGAGCGACCTCATTACGTGAACACCAGCGGTCACCTTATCTTTAAGTATCCAAGCTCGGTCGTGATGAGTGATTTACTGAACGAGAATCCTCTCGAGCTCTTCATGGTGGAGCTGATCTGTGTCGTGAAGCCGTTGTGTGAGCTGGCGGTCAAGTTGGAGAAAATTCTAGTCGCTGCAGGTCGATACACGAATGAGCTGAAGAATGACGGTCACTTCTACGTTGAGAGTGCCGATCCATTTGCGATCGTGCTTGCGTGTCGAGCGCAAAATCCACGGCAATGCGTAGCAGCAGGTTCGACGCCTGATGGGATGGTCACGTATAGAGTGATGATTCAGTTCAAACAGAAGATGGGCTTTGTGGTGAACTACAGCCACAAGGCAGAGCACCCTTTGATGCACTTCATTCAGTCGGCCTTGAATGGACACAGCGACCCAGCGCAGCTGATGGAAGCCCTCGAGCGAACGTGCATTCCCATGGGTATCTTGGCGAGTGTTGTCGAGGCGCAGTTGCTTTGTGCGAAGTACTATCGTCAAGATCCCGTGCCAATGAAGGAGAGCCCCGGTTCGCAATCGAATAGCGTGAGAATGTTTGGCATGAGCGGCAAGAAGGGCGGCAAAGGCATGAAGCTGGGGTACAAGTTCAAACTCCCGGGCGAAGACAAAGGATACTACGCAGAGAAGTCGTATGGTGGAGATGATAAATCGTTTGTTCCTGCAGAGCTGGTGCTGATTCCGCGGTCACAGACGCACGTCCGCTTGTCCTACGGAGATCGATGCGCCGTTGATATTTATTTTATCGAGGTATGTCCATTTCTGCGCATTGGACGGGTTTGCTGGTGTGTTTTCTGATGGTGTAATTCATCTTGTTTTTTTGTTGTTGATTGGTTAGAATCGGACGGTGAAGATGCAGAGTTCGTCCAGTGGCGTGCGCGTTCCGAGCTGTCCTGCGGAAAAGGGGATCGTCGTGGATTTTCAAAATTTTGCAGATAAATTGCGCAACACCTTGTCCGAGATGGCGTCCGTGTAGTGAGAGCGAAAGAGAGAGCGTGCGTCGAAGAAAGCGTGCAGCAGTTCAACGACAAAGTGGGGAGTAGAATTGACAACAAAGAAGCCCATGCGGATAGATAGCGTACAATAAACACAAGGAGCGCCAATTGTTACAGAAAACGCGAGGAGACCCTCTTGACTAGGCAGTGGATCCAAGCACGACAACAAAGGCAAATGTCCGAGAGAGAGAGAAACCGCATAGCACAACAGCAGGAGCGACAACGGTAAAACACGAGGTTTGGTTCGCTTTTTTTGTGCGATAGCTATTCATTTTTTGAAATTAAAATCCACAAAAAGAACGCATCACGGGGAAAGAAAAGCGCCTATTCCTGCGCCTTCTGGTTGAACGCTTCGAGGATGTTCTTGCGGAGCGCAAAGAGCTTTTTCTTCTGCGCCGTGACGTTCTCGTTCGCGAGCAGACCTTCGAGACGCTTGATCTCCGAGTCGACGTACTTCTGGCCCTTGGCGATCACCTTCTTCATGGCCTTGACGTACAAGTTGCCGTACTTGGCGGTCTCGCCTTCGAGTTTCTCCACCAGCGATTCCGCCTGCTCCAGGACGCTGGACGTGATCTCGCCAGTGGCCGAGATGATCACATCGAGCTCCTTCACGCGGCCGGCTTCGGCCGAGAGGCCACCCGACGACGTGCGGTGCGTGCCAGCGTTCTCGTTGATGAAGTCAATGAACGAGTCCTTGTCACGGCCGCCCGAGTAGTCTTCTGGGTCGTCCGAGCCTGGGGCAAAGTACTTGATCGTTGGGTAGCCGTTCACACCGTAGCGGGACGCGATATCGGCGTGCGCAGTCGCATCAACCTTGGCAATGAGTACGTTCTCTTCGCCGCTGAAGATCTTGCCGACTTCTTCGTACGTTGGCGCCAGACTCTTGCAGTGACCGCACCATGGCGCGTAGAATTCCACGAGCGCGTGCTTTTTCGAGTGGATGACCTCAGCATCGAAATCCGACGAGCCGAGCGCCGCCACGAAGCTTGGAGGCTTGGCGATGCGCACGTTCGAGCCGGCCTTTTCGTTCAAGAACGTGGCAATGTCGTCTTCCGTGCGGCCGCCCTTGTAGTCCTCTGGGTCAATCGAGCCCTTAGGGAAGAACTTGAGCGTCGGGAAGCCTGAGACACCGTAGTTCGAGCCGAGCTCCTTGTGCTCGTCGGCGTCGACCTTGGCAACCACGACGCTCGCCTCCTTCTTGAACGACGTCGCCACGACCTCGTACACCGGCGCCAGGTTCTTGCAGTGGCCGCACCACGGCGCGTAGAACTCCACGAGCACGTTCTTCGAGCCGTCCACGACCTGGTTGAAGTTGTCCGGCGTGAGCACCACGACGTCCGAGGCCGAGGCCACGGTCGCGAGCGCCGCCGCCGCGAACGACACGATCAGCTTCCACATCTTGCTTCTGCTCGCTCGGGGCAAAAATCACAAATATCAAGCGCGAGCTGGGGGGAAGACATGCTTGAAGCGCCAAAGATACCGTTGCGGGGACGTGTTTTATACTCTTTGACTCGATGTTTGTATGGAAGCCAAGCCATCGCTGAGTGCTTTTTTTTCCCTTCGCGACACGTGGCAGACAACCCTGTCAAAAGCGATCGGATCTCCTCAAACCAATATCAAAGAAGACAATTGGATAATGGTTTGATGTGTACATTGTACATGGATGGACGGACTACTACATAGAATGACTTCCAGACGATCATTCCATCGCATCGCTTTCGGTGTTTAATTAATCGAGGTAGTTGGTCGCGTGGAACACGCCGAGTTCTTCGGGGGACACGTCCTGTTCGCTCTGTGGGACCTCCTCTACTCGCTGCTCGTTCTGTTTCATTGCGACGCAGAGTGCCAAATGTTAGAGCTTTTGCACACCCAGCACGCTCCATACACACACACACAGCGACAAACAAATCAGAATGCGCACGTACCGCTCGCATCAGCGTCTCCTTGCGAACGTTGTTCTCCAGGACCTGGACGATCTCCTCGAAGGTAGGGCGCTGGGACTGGTCGTCCGCCGTGCAGCGGTTGTACAGGTCGCGCACGCTGTCCATGCAGTTGGGGCTCAGCGACGGACGCAGGTTGTCGTACGCGACCATGTGCATGAGCGTGCTGCCCGAGACCTTTTTGTTGCGCGCGCCCTTGGCCTTGATATCGTGGTACGGGATCTTGCGCGTGTCCAGCTCCGACAACACTACACATTGCATCCAAGATTAGCGAATAGAGCCGTCAGTTTGTGCAATCCATTGCGCCCGCTTTCCAGCCAGCTACTGCTTCAGCAACGTACCAATGCCGAAACTGTAGACGTCTGCCTTTTCGGTGTAGCGTTCGCCACGGATCATCTCTGGGGGCAGCCACAATGGCGTGCCCGTGACGCTCATGGTCTCATCGACAGATTTCTCGCGGCTCAGGCCGAAATCGCTGACCTTCGTGCCCCATGTGGAACTCACGAGAATGTTCATACTCTTGAGGTCGCGGTGGATGATGGGAGGCTTCATGCTGTGGAGGTACGCCATGCCGCGTGACGTGTCGATGGTCATGCGCAGGATCGGCTTGGCCCACGTGAGCGTATTCTCTGGGTTGCGCAGAACCGCGAACAGATCACCACGCTCCAAGAACTCCGTCACGAAACAGCTAGCATAGCGTGCAAAGCATTATACGTCGTCAGTGGATAGCTGTGGAAGCGGGAAATAAAAGTGGGATGACGACTTACATATTGGAGTACGAGTTCCAACTGGCACCAATAAACTGGACGCAGCACACGCGCGCACAGTTGGCACATGCACGTTAATAAATGAATAAGCAAGCAAGCACATCTGTCGCAGCATACCTGCACGATGTTTGGGTGGCGCAAGTTCATCATGAGCTGGATTTCTTCGCCAAACATGCGCAGGTTGTCTTCCGTGATTTTGTTACGCAGCATACGCTTGACTACGACGGGCGTGCCGCAGTACGTGCCCTTGATGACCTCACCGAACGCGCCGGCGCCGATGATCTTGGAGAGCTTGAGGTCGTGGAAGTTGATCTCGGCCATGCGCAGCCCCTTGTTGCTCTCGAGCATCGTCTCGACAATGTTCTTCTCGTCATCCTTAAACTCCTGGAAGTCCACCGTGTTGTTGTCGGGGCGCGCGCGGTTCGTTGGAATGGGCCGCGAAGTTGGCGCTGGCCTGCTCTCCGTCGCCGGCCGCACCGGATCAGGATTTGGTCCGCGCGACGGGCGCGTGGCTCCTTCCTGTGGGTTCACGGGCACGTACGGCGCGGCTCTGCCGCCGTGCTCGTTCGGGTCGATCACCTTGTCGACGGGCTTGGAGGACGCGCAACCCATGGTGTCGGCGGCGGCAGCTTAACCTGTAGGCTGTGTGTATGTGTGTGTGGTTTTGAGCGAGTGCGGCGCCGGCAGCACGCGTGAGGAAGGAAGGGAGGAAGCTCGTCGGTGCACCTCGCGCTTGCGGAAATGAGCTCTTCACGCTGGCCGACGGTACGAAGCCCAGCGGTGGGACAGCCGGCCTGACTCTCTCGGATTTTAAACAGGCTGTCCGTGTGGGCCACACGAAATCGAGCTGCATTACCGTACTTAAGCCAAATGAGAAATCAGTCGCTTTTCTGATTGGTAAAGTCGACATGCACGCTTAAGTGGCATACTGAACGTGAGTGAAAATAGTCTACTGTAGTGGAGATGTTGCATGCCGGCTGGCTTCGCTTGAGATCGAATCGACAGACAGAAAGGAGGAGGAGGAGCGAGGGAAACGCCGGACCGTGTTTGTGTGTGTGGAAATGGAAGGAAGGAATGGTCTGCGAACCACAGACGAGCGGCTCCAGTTTTTGTGGATGTATCAGTTTGTCAGTGAGTCAAAATGTCACACGCATGACACTTTGGATAGTATCTTTATGTTTGCCGCTGGTCTAAAGTGACTTATAAGCGGCGTTCATGAGAATGTCGCCGCTTTCCTTTCTCGTACTACAATGCAGTAATTAATTATGATTCCTGAATAAAAGCCAGCCAAATGTTCGCTTATGTGGGGGAAATACGGATTCGGTGGGTCGACAGCACAGTCGGTTTCTATACAGTGAGCGGATCGGCATCGTAGAGATGTGCTGACGAACTGACTGGCTGAAGATCCGACTGAATCATTTTTCTTTGTTTTTGTAGTTTAGAACGAATCATCATTCATTTATGGACTTGTAATACTGCTTTGCCTGCCGGCCTCTATGAATCGCTTCGAACTGCGTTAATTCTGCCATCCTATTGCTGTGTTTGAGTCAATTCTGTCGTTCATGGATGAAATAGAGGTGACTGTAAGTGCTGGCGTCGACATTCTCATCACCGTCGTGAGTTCGTACTCTCTCACGCTCTTCCATGCATCTGAACTCTTCATTCTGGACGCTTTCTCCAGCTCGACGTGCTTGCTGCGACTTGACAGCGCAAGCCCAGAAGAACGCCCCAAAAGTGGCGGTGATAGGTAGGATGCTATTTATCCCTTGTTATGCTTTTGTTTCCGTTCTTCAGGTGCGCGGCCTTTGTCACCATCCAGATGCAGCATCAACAACCATCACACCATGCGGGCAGACTCGATGTACATACACAGCGCAATGAATCCACAGTCGCTTACAGCAAAACATGTGTATGTCGTTTATAACAACATATCAAAGGTATGGTACTGTAGGTTGAAACTCGAAAAACGGACGTTGAAGCAAGCAGCAATTGAGCAGCGAATGCGCCAAGCGCAAGTACGTGCGTGTGCTGCCTACGAGTGGTAGCCCACCGCCGACGCGGTCGCCGCACATCCTCCGTCGCGTGAGGCTACTCCCTTGACCTCATGACGCGCGATGCGAAAAAAACGATATCATCGATCAGCGTCTACTCTTGGCAGCGCGTCGATCTTGACCAGCGCCATGGTCTCATTATGTGTGTGCGCGAACTTTCACGGCCGGGCCTGTTGATGGCTATGGGATGGCGGCGTGAGGACCGACGCGAACCTGTGCACGTCGAGGCCCTCTTTCCTCGCCTGGTCGAGCAGAACGAGCATGTCGTTCTTTATACTCGACGCCTTCGCCTTTTCCTGCTCGGCTTCCTGTTTGCTTTTCTCTTCGTCGAGGCTCGAGAGCGCGAGCTACGATGGCAGCAGCAAACCGTCAATCTCCAGCACACCGCCACGCCCATACTCACATCACAACAGTATGGCGCATCGCACCATTTCGACGAGCAGTTGGCACTTAAATTTCTCCATGTTCGACTCTTCTGCCATTCGAGCGCAGCGGTCTCTCAGCTGCGTGTTTTCGCGCTCAAGCACCGCATTCCGCTCTTCCAGCACGCGTGTGCGCTCAATGTGCTCCTGTAATGACGAGTGCTCTATTCAAACAACAGAAGGGAAGAAGAAACAGAAAAAAACGCAGTATGCTCAGAGCGCAATTTATTGCAGTCCAGGAGGCATGTGTCTTCGTACCTAGCTCCCACTTGCCCAGCGCGCCGATGAAGAGCGTTGCATCGCCCAGCGCCAGTCGAATCGAGATCTCGCTGTCCTCCGCTCGGAGCGCAGCCGCCGCTGGCGCAGAATTTTCCTGCGCGGGCGCCGGCATCCCTGCAGAAGGCGACGCGACGCGCGATGCCGGCAGCGCCCCGTTCAAAGCAGAGGCGCCGTCCTGCAGCACAGCGCTGCTCGCCATTCTCACCCACAATACAACATATTTCGTCTTCTCAAGATCCATTCCAAATACCTCTCATAAACGATATGTACCTTTCGTATCGCATATCCAAGGGGAAACCAAACAGCGATCTCCTCCCATCCTGCATATTCTGTACGGAGGGTTTCCCCCTCGTCCCTCAAGGTTTTTTTCCCGCGCGCGCGCCACCAGTATCCGCCGCTTCCAGAAGCTAAAGGCCGAGAGCATTGGGAGCAGCGCGCAGTCGATTGTATCGGTCTCGGAAGCTTCAGAACAGCGACGGGACGGCGCGGGAGATAGGGATGCAGCAGGCAACAGGAGGAGGCGCGCCGCCGCCGCCGCCTCAGCAAGCGCGTAACGGCACGCAGCCAGGGATGCCGATGACGGAAGAGGAGAAGAAGAAGCTGTTCGACGAGCGCAGCCGCCGATGGGCCAAGATGAACGCGAAGCGCTACGGCGAGAAGCGCAAGTTTGGCTTTGTCGAGTCGGTCAAGGACGACATGCCGCCCGAGCATGTGCGCAAGATCATCAAGGACCACGGCGACATGAGCTCGAAGAAATTCCGGCACGACAAGCGTGTGTACCTCGGCGCGCTCAAGTACGTGCCGCATGCGATTTTCAAGCTGCTCGAGAATATGCCGATGCCCTGGGAACAGGTCAAGGACGTGAAAGTACTGTACCACGTGACCGGTGCGATCACGTTTGTGAATGAGATCCCATGGGTGATCGAGCCCGTGTACATTGCGCAGTGGGGCACGATGTGGATCATGATGCGTCGTGAGAAGCGCGACCGTCGACACTTCAAGCGTATGCGTTTCCCGCCATTTGATGACGAAGAACCGCCGCTCGACTATGGCGATAACATCCTTGACATTGAACCCTCGGAGGCGATTACCATGGAACTGGACGAAGACGACGACGAAGCCGTGATTGAATGGCTGTACGACTCGGAGCCACTGATCGACAGCAAGTTTGTGAACGGCCCGAGCTACCGCAAGTGGCGCCTGCCGGTGCCGATTATGGCGAACTTGCATCGTCTCGCGGGGCAATTGATGAGCGACTTGATCGATCCCAACTACGAATATTTATTCGATAAGCAGTCATTTTTCACGGCCAAGGCGCTGAACGTGTCGATCCCCGGCGGCCCAAAGTTTGAGCCGCTGTACCGCGATCTCGACGAAGACGATGAAGACTGGAACGAATTCAATGATATCAACAAGATTATCATCCGCCACCAGATCCGCACGGAGTACAAAGTGGCGTTCCCGTTCCTATACAACAGCCGTCCGCGATCGGTGCACATTCAGCCGTACCACACGCCTGTGCTGTGCTACATCAAGGCTGAGGATCCCGATCTTCCAGCGTTCTACTTTGACCCGATCGTGAACCCAATCTCGCATTTCCGCGTGAATCGTGCGAGCTCCTCGCGCAAGGACGAAGACGAAGAAGAGGACGACGAAGATGATGAGTTCCAGATGCCTGCTCACTTTAGTCCCATTTTGGCGGATGAACCGCTGTACGACTCGAATACGGCGAATGGCATTGCGTTGTATTGGGCGCCACGTCCATTCAACTTGCGCACTGGTCGCACGCGTCGTGCAGTCGATGTGCCGTTGGTAAACAAGTGGTTCCAGGAGCACTGCCCGCAAGGCCAACCCGTGAAGGTGCGTGTGAGTTACCAGAAGCTTCTGAAATGCTGGGTGCTCAACTCGCTGCACCACCGACCGCCAAAGGCACTGAACAAGAAGTATCTGTTCAAGTCGCTGAAGTCCACCAAGTTTTTCCAAAGCACAGAGCTCGACTGGGTCGAAGCTGGCCTCCAAGTGTGCCGCCAAGGTTACAACATGCTCAACTTACTGATCCACCGCAAGAACCTGAACTATTTGCACTTGGACTACAATTTCAACCTGAAGCCGATCAAGACGTTGACGACGAAGGAGCGCAAGAAATCGCGTTTCGGTAACGCGTTCCACTTGACGAGAGAGATTTTGCGTCTCACGAAACTGATTGTCGATGCCCATGTGCAATACCGTCTTGGAAACGTCGACGCGTTCCAGCTCGCTGATGGTCTCCAGTACATTTTCGCGCACGTTGGTCAATTGACGGGCATGTACCGTTACAAGTACCGTTTGATGCGTCAAATTCGTATGTGCAAGGATCTGAAGCATCTGATCTACTACCGTTTCAACACTGGACCTGTTGGAAAGGGTCCAGGTTGTGGTTTCTGGGCTCCAGGTTGGCGTGTGTGGCTGTTCTTCCTGCGAGGCATTGTGCCGTTGCTCGAACGCTGGCTTGGAAACTTGCTTGCGCGTCAGTTCGAAGGTCGTCATTCCAAGGGCATTGCGAAAACCGTGACGAAGCAACGTGTTGAAAGCCACTTCGATCTGGAACTTCGCGCTGCTGTGATGCACGATATCCTGGATATGATGCCTGAAGGTGTGAAGGTGAACAAGTCCCGCACGATCTTGCAGCATCTGAGTGAAGCGTGGCGCTGCTGGAAGGCAAACATTCCGTGGAAGGTGCCTGGTCTTCCTGCTCCAATCGAAAACATGATTTTGCGATACGTGAAGTCCAAGGCCGATTGGTGGACGAACGTCGCCCACTATAACCGTGAGCGTATTAAGCGTGGCGCCACCGTTGACAAGACCGTGTGCAAGAAGAACTTGGGCCGGCTGACCCGTTTGTGGCTGAAGGCTGAACAGGAACGCCAGCACAACTATCTGAAGGATGGTCCGTATGTGTCTGCTGAAGAAGCTGTCGCAGTGTACACGACGACTGTGCATTGGTTGGAAAGCCGCAAGTTTGCTCCGATTCCGTTCCCGCCACTTTCATACAAGCACGATACGAAGCTTTTGATTCTGGCACTGGAACGATTGAAGGAAGGATATTCGGCGAACAGCCGACTGAACCAGTCGCAGCGTGAAGAACTGGGTTTAATTGAGCAAGCTTATGACAACCCTCACGAAGCGCTGTCTCGTATCAAGCGCCATCTCTTGACTCAGCGAGCGTTCAAGGAAGTTCACATTGAGTTTATGGATTTGTACAGCCACCTTCTGCCTGTGTATGACATCGAGCCTCTGGAGAAGATTACGGATGCGTACTTGGACCAGTACTTGTGGTACGAAGCAGACAAGCGTCATCTGTTCCCGTCGTGGATCAAGCCTGGCGATTCGGAACCTCCACCGCTCTTAGTGTACAAATGGTGCCAAGGTGTGAACAACTTGCACAACGTGTGGGATACCTCGGAGGAAGAATGCGTCGTGATGCTCGAGACGAAGCTTGAGAAGGTGTACGAAAAGATCGATTTGACTCTGTTGAACCGTCTGCTTCGTCTCATCTTGGATCACAACATTGCCGATTACATGACGGCAAAGAACAACATTGTGATCGCGTACAAGGATATGATGCACACGAACTCGTACGGTCTCATTCGCGGTCTCCAGTTCGGCTCGTTCATTTTCCAGTACTATGGTCTGATTTTGGATCTGCTCCTTCTCGGTCTTACCCGAGCGACTGAAATCGCGGGACCTCCAGAGCTTCCAAATGATTACTTGTCGTTCAAGGACACGGCGACTGAGACTCGCCACCCAGTTCGACTGTACACGAGATACATTGACAAGATCTACGTCCTTTTCCGGTTTGATGCGGAGGATGCGCGAGATTTGATTCAGCGGTACTTGACGGAACATCCTGATCCGAATAACGAGAACGTTGTCGGCTACAACAACAAGAAATGCTGGCCGCGTGATGCACGAATGCGCTTGATGAAGCATGATGTGAACCTCGGCCGAGCGACTTTCTGGGATATGAAGAACCGTTTGCCTCGGTCTATGACGACGTTTGACTGGGAGAACAGTTTCGTCTCGGTCTACTCGAAGGACAACCCGAATTTGCTGTTCAACATGTGTGGCTTCGAAGTGCGTATTTTCCCAAAGATCCGAGCGATTGATGAAGATTTCACGCACAAGGATGGTGTCTGGATCTTGCAGAATGAATCTACGAAGGAGCGCACTGCCCAAGCATACTTGCGTGTGGATGATGAATCGATCCGATCATTTGAAAACCGCATTCGTCAGATTTTGATGTCTTCCGGAAGCACGACGTTCACGAAGGTTGCGAACAAATGGAACTCGGCGTTGATTGGTCTCATGACGTACTACCGTGAGTCTGTGGTCCAGACGCAAGAGTTGTTGGACTTGCTCGTGAAGTGCGAAAACAAGATCCAGACGCGTATCAAGATCGGCTTGAACTCGAAGATGCCATCTCGTTTCCCACCTGTCGTGTTCTACACGCCGAAGGAGTTGGGTGGTCTCGGCATGCTCTCGATGGGTCATGTGCTGATTCCGCAATCTGATTTGAGATACTCGAAGCAGACTGATGGCGGTGGTGTGACGCACTTCCGTTCTGGTATGTCTCATGAAGAAGATCAGTTGATTCCAAACCTGTTCCGTTACTTGCAGCCGTGGGAGTCCGAATTTATTGATTCACAGAGAGTGTGGGCAGAGTATGCGCTGAAGAGACAGGAAGCAAATGCTCAGAACAGGCGTCTCACGTTGGAAGATTTGGAAGATTCGTGGGATCGTGGTATTCCTCGCATCAACACTTTGTTCCAAAAAGACCGACACACGCTGGCGTATGATAAGGGCTGGCGAGTGCGTACAGACTTCAAGAAGCACCAAGTGCTGCGTCAAAACCCATTCTGGTGGACCCATCAGCGCCACGATGGTAAACTTTGGAATTTGAACAACTACCGAACGGATATGATCCAAGCGTTGGGTGGTGTTGAAGGTATTTTGGAGCACACGCTTTTCAAGGGCACGTACTTCCCAACATGGGAGGGTCTTTTCTGGGAGAAAGCGTCCGGCTTCGAAGAAAGTATGAAGTACAAGAAGTTGACGAACGCCCAACGTTCCGGTTTGAACCAGATTCCGAACCGTCGTTTTACGCTGTGGTGGTCGCCGACAATCAATCGTGCAAACGTGTACGTGGGTTTCCAAGTGCAACTGGATCTGACAGGTATTTTCATGCACGGTAAGATTCCAACGTTGAAGATCTCCTTGATCCAGATTTTCCGAGCCCACTTATGGCAGAAGATCCACGAATCGCTTGTCATGGATCTGTGCCTTCGCGACGACCAGCTAGTGCTGACCGCGGACGGCCGCCACATCGCGGCGGGTGACGTGACCGTCGGCACCGTGCTGATTGGCGACGACCTGCAGCCGACCACGGTCACCGCGGTGAACAAGGGTGTCACGCGCATGTACAACTTCAAGGCGCACGCGACGGGCGTGCCAGCACTTGCTGTTCCGGGCTTCGTGTGCACGCCCAACCACATCATCTGCCTGCGGCTGCCCAAGCCGTACATCACGGAGGACGCCTCAGGCGTTCTGGTCTATCACTCCGAGCTGATTGACGACGAAGAGCTGGGCTTCGAGCGCTTCAAGGCTGGCAATACTTTTTTCCGCGTGGACCCGACGCAGTTCGGCCTGCTGTCTGCTGCTGCTCACGATCGCTGCGCTGCTGCTGCGCGCGCGTATCGTGCCAGCGCAGAGCAAGCCGGCTGCACTGTGTCGCTGGTGCATCTGAGCAGCCAGCAGAAGTACCAGGTGAAGATCAAGGCTGTACCGCCTGGTGCTGCTGGCTTTGCTGTGGGCATCACCGGCTTCTCGTATCGCTCGCACTACCGCGCGGCCGTGCCAACCATCGAGGACGCGCGCGCCAAAGCAGACGCGCTGCTGGCGCAGCATGCTGCTTCCTGGCCGAATCTGGTTTGGGAGGTGACTGCAGAGAACTTTGTGCTCTTCCAACGCAAGTATCCAGCTCTTGCGAAGGAGTGCAGCCTGTTTCTGCAGCCTGCTGCGTGCGCCTCGTGGGAGTCGGGCGGCCTGGCTGCCGAGCTTGCTGCGCAAAACCATCTGACGCTGCATGAGCTGGGCTGGCTGCTTGGCGTGTGGCTGGGCGACGGCAAGGCGTGCGACACGCGCATCACGGTGGACCTGAACCGCGACGCCGGTACTCTGGAGCGCCTGCGCGTGCTAGCTGCAAAGATGGGCCTGCATGTGCACGTGCCACCGCTGTATGCTTCCCAGGCGGCCATCGGCGACAATAGCCGCCAGGTGCTGCTCAGCACTGCGCCCCCGGCGGATGACGCGCTGGAGAATGCCGTTCCTATTGAGGACGCCGTTCCTGTCGAGGACGCAATGCCCTGTGAAGATACGGCGGTTCTGCACGCTGCTGCTGGCGTTTCATCGCCACGCTCTTCGCCACCAGTTGCGCTGCAGGGCGTCGTCGACGTGAACTCGCCGCCGCGCAAGATCCCGCGGCGCAAAGACAAGTCGGCGAATGCGTTCTGGCAGATTCTGGCGCGCTTTGGTTGCACGGCGGGCAACAAGGTGCTGGACGAGGAGCACATTGCCATGATGGTTGCCACGCCCGAGCAGTTCCGCCTGGGGCTGCTGGCAGGCCTGCTGGATTCTGTCGGTCACCTCAGCCGCAGCGAGGAGCGCCACCGGCACTACGTGTTCACGCAGGCGTGCGAGCACGAGAGCATCGCCGACCTGGCGCAGCGAGTGGGGCGCAGCCTAGGCGCGCGGTCCGACGCGTACTACGAGACGTACACGGACCGGCGCTACGACGATGCGCGCCGCGAGCGCTTTGCGATGTGCATCGGCGGCACCAGCAAACTGGCCAACCTAGATTGTGCTGTGGAGTACAAGCGGCTGGAGGCATCGCGCTTCGACCGCGCGTTTGTGCAAGATTCTGCACTGCGCCGCTTCACCGTCACGGAGGAGCCGGCCGCGCCCTTCACCGGCTTCCAGGTGTCGAACGCCAGCCGCCGCTTCCTTCTGGCCAGCGGCATGGTGACGCACAACTGTCAAGTCTTTGATCAAGAACTGGATGCGCTGGAAATTGAAAACGTGCAGAAGGAAACGATTCACCCTCGCAAATCGTACAAGATGAACTCGTCCTGTGCGGATGTTCTCCTTTTCGCTGCTTACAAGTGGCAAGTTGGTCGTCCGACGTTGTTGCATGACACGAAGGATAGTTATGACGGCACGACGACGACGAAGTATTGGATCGATGTGCAGCTTCGTTGGGGTGATTTCGATTCGCACGATATCGAACGTTATTCTCGTGCCAAGTTCCTGGACTACACGACGGACAACATGACGATTTATCCATCTCCAACCGGTGTGTTGCTCGCCGTGGATTTGGCGTACAACTTGTACAGTGGGTACGGTAACTGGTTCCCAGGTTGCAAGCCGCTAATGCAACAGGCGATGGCAAAGATCATGAAGGCGAATCCTGCTCTGTACGTGCTGCGTGAGCGTATTCGCAAGGGCCTCCAACTGTACTCGTCGGAACCCACGGAACCATATCTTTCGAGTCAAAACTATGGCGAGCTCTTCTCGAACCAGATCATTTGGTTTGTCGATGACACCAACGTGTACCGTGTGACAATTCACAAGACGTTCGAAGGTAACTTGACGACAAAGCCTATCAACGGTGCGATTTTCATCTTCAATCCCAGAACAGGTCAACTTTTCCTCAAGATCATTCACACGTCGGTATGGGCCGGTCAAAAGCGTTTGGGACAACTTGCGAAATGGAAAACTGCCGAAGAAGTGGCGGCTCTGATTCGGTCGCTTCCTGTGGAAGAACAACCGAAGCAAATTATTGTGACGCGAAAGGGTATGCTGGATCCTCTCGAAGTGCACTTGCTCGATTTCCCAAACATTGTGATCAAGGGCAGTGAGCTTCAGTTGCCTTTCCAGGCATGCTTGAAGGTGGAGAAGTTCGGCGATTTGATCCTCAAGGCCACTGAACCGCAAATGGTTCTGTTCAACATTTACGATGACTGGCTGAACACTATCACGTCGTACACTGCGTTCTCGCGTCTGATCTTGATTCTTCGCGCTCTGCACGTGAGCAATGATCGAACCAAGGTGATTTTGCGACCGGATGCCGAAACGACTACTCAGCCGCATCACATCTGGCCATCGCTGACAGACGAACAATGGTTGAAGGTCGAAGTGCAACTCAAGGATTTGATTTTGGGCGATTACGGCAAGAAGAACAATGTCAACGTTGCGTCGCTGACGCAATCTGAAATCCGTGATATCATTCTGGGTATGGAAATCTCGGCTCCGTCGCTTCAGCGTCAGCAAGTGGCTGAGATCGAGAAGCAGGCACGCGAACAGAGCCAATTGACTGCTGTGACGACGAAGACCACGAATGTGCACGGTGATGAAATGGTGATCACGACGACGAGCCAGTACGAACAGCATTCGTTTGCGTCGAAGACCGACTGGCGTGTGCGTGCGATCTCAGCGACAAACTTGCATTTGCGTACGAACCACATTTACGTCTCATCGGATGATATTCGCGAGACTGGTTTCACGTATGTGTTCCCAAAGAATGTCCTGAACAAGTTCATCACGGTATCAGACTTGCGCACGCAAATCTGTGGACTGATGTATGGCGTGAGCCCACCAGACAATCCTCAGGTCAAGGAAATCCGCTGTATTGTGATGCCGCCGCAGTTAGGCACGCACCAAAGCGTGACGGTGCCGATCCAGATGCCGCAGCACGAGTACCTCGACGGCATGGAAGCGCTTGGCTGGATCCACACGCAGCCAAACGAACTGCCGCATTTGCCACCTCAAGATGTCACCTTCCACTCGAAGATCATGTCGGAGAATGCGTCATGGGATGGAGAGAAATCGGTCGTCATCACGTGTAGCTTTACGCCAGGTTCGTGTTCGCTGACTGCGTACAAGCTCACTCCAGCAGGCTACGAGTGGGGTCGCCAAAACAAGGACAGCGGCGCGAACCCTGCCGGGTATGCGCCAACGCACTACGAGAAGGTGCAGATGCTGCTCTCGGATCGCTTCCTTGGCTTCTACATGGTGCCCGAGGAAGAGGTGTGGAACTACAACTTTATGGGCGTCAAGCACAACACGGGCATGAAGTACGACTTGAAGCTCGGCAACCCGAAGGAGTTTTACCACGAGATCCATCGCAAGACGCACTTCATGAACTTTAGCGCGCTGGAGGCCGTCGAGGAAGAGGCGGCTGCGCTAGAGGAAGACCAGCAGAACGTGTTTGCTTAGTTGCACTCTACCACCATGCGTGTTGCCCTACGCACACACCATCGACGCCCGCCCACGAGAGAGAGAAAGAGAGAAGAAAGTGAACAAAACTGCATCGCTAGCACGCGTTTGTCCGCGTTGCCAGTGCGCCGACATCCGCGAGCCACTAACAAAGAAAAAATAGTCCAACAATATAGTTTACGTACGTACAGCAGTAGCAACGCGCAGCTTTGTTCACCTTCGCCATCCAGAATGCGCTCGTGGATCATAGAGCGTATTGCGCCAAATACGCTTCGACGCGTCCTGTTCACACGATTTTACCTCCCTTTTAGTCTCTACGTTTGCACGAATTACCTTTCTCAATCTGCAAATCCAGTTCCCGATTCTAGTAAATTAGCTCTAAACCGTAGCAAATTAAGCGTAATGGTCGACCCACTAAAACGGACCCCCCTCTTGCCGCAGCTTTCAACAAAGAGAGGACGGAAACGAGAAGAAGAGAGAGAGAGAGGTGAGCCGCGCGCGCGCGTGCATGGGGCTGTGCGTGTGTGTGTGTACGCGGGGAGTAGCGGTCACGCGAGCGTCTTCGTGGCTGTGCTACGCGTGGAGAGAGGGCGGCGTCCCCCTTTCTCTTCAGACAGATGTAGGGGCGTGACGGCGCTAACGAAACAAGAGGCAAAGTCACACGCGCATGATGCCATGTATCTGCAGTACGCTGACCCTTGCGCTGTGTTGCTGCCGCGTATGACGCCGCCAGGTGAGAAACGACACGAAAGCATGTGGGGGGAATCGCGCGGCAAGGAGAACAAGTCGTCGCTTGCGCATCGAGCCCAGCAAAAGTACAAGTACGTCGAGTCTTTTTCTTGCCTGCAATGTGGCTGCTTCCATGCGCGCTCCGCTGTTTGCGCTGTCGTTTTACGTTGTGTTTAGGATTAATGCTCCTTGATGCGTGGATCTGTGGATGGCAACAGCGCGGGGAAGTACATTGAAGCGATCGATGCGCTGCAAAAGCTCGCGGAGGAGATCGCGCCCGAGCGCGACTCGAAAGTGCAGCACAACCTGCTGCTCGCGGGCTTTGTCGCCGGGAACACGTCGGCGAAGGAGCTCGAGCTGAGTCTGCGCAACCTGCTGGGTTCGATTCTTGATGCGGCCGACAAGAAAGTGGACGCTGGCGCCGACTACGAGGTCAGGTTTGCGGCCGAGCGCGAGTCGTCGTTCATCCGGTACAACCTCGCGGCGTGTCTGTTCCACCAGAAGCAGTATGCGGCCGCGAGCACGGTGCTTGAGGCCGTGATGCGCAAGATCGACCCGATCGACGAGCGCGTCGCGATGCACGTGTGCTTTCTGTACCTGGACATCATCCTGCACAGCAGCCGCGGGTGCGTCACGACGGAGCGCGAGCGCTTTTCCGCGCTCAAGAAGTCGCAATCGATCATGGTGTACCTGGAAAAACCGCACCGCTTCAATGGCCAGTTGGAGCACCACCATGAGAGCAGTGCCGCCGCGGACGCATCTGGTAGTAGCAGTAGCAGCGCCGTGGAGAGCGAACAGCAGCGCAAAAACCGCTGGGACGTCACGGAGTTCCGCTTCCGCTTACACTTGTACAAGGCCAAGTTTGTGTTGCTGGCCGGGAACCTCAAGACCGCGAAGAAGGAAGTCAAGTCGGCGCTCGAGATCTTCCAGAAAGAGATCAAGTCGCGCGAGCGAACGGACGAGAGCGGCGCAGCAGCAAATAGCGCGGCGCTCGCAACTGCAGGGTCGTGGGATAAGACGTCGACGTCGATTAGTTACCCGTCGTTGCAGGTGCAGAACTCGACGGCGCTGTTTCTCAAGGCCAACCTCGAGTATTTACGCAAAAACTACAAGAAGTGCGTCAAATTGCTCGCGTCGTGCTCGCAAGAGGCTGTCGATGAGGTATGCCACGTGGAAGTAATGGGGGAATGGACGATAAACGCTCGCTGATGTGTGTATTTGCATACTGTGATGCGACCGACAGAGTGTGTTTTTGAACAACATGGGCTGCATCCACTTCCAAATGGGGCAACGGAAAGCGGCGCAGTCGTATTTCTCCAGAGCGTTAGAGGCCTCGGGCAAGTCCAAGAAGCCACACGCGGACGCCGTCGTCGTGACGGTACGCGCTTGCCCATGTGCGGCCACTACAGGATCGATCGAGAACGTGAATGCTGACGTGTGGCCTCTGTTGTGTTCGCCCTGCTTTAGAGTTCATCACAGTTTGAGATTTTGTACAACAATGGCGTGCATTTGCTCTTGCAAGGCGACTATTCGCTGGCGTTCCGATGCTTCCACGCGTCGTCGCGTCTGTTGTTTAACCGTCCAAAGCTCTGGCTTCGCATGGGCGAATGCTGTACGGCGGCGTTTGCACAGCAACAGAAGTTGGCGGCAGTGGCAGGCAACAAGAGTGGACTGATTCAGGGCATCGTCGGCTCCGGTTCGCATCGTCGTGTGTTGTTACCGACGAGCATCCCAACGTCGGCGTCACAGGATATCGAGCTCCCGGAAAAGAACGGAAAGCTGAACCACTCGCAGTACAACCAAGCAAACGGACCCAACGGTAAGAGCCTTCCATGTGTTGTTGCCCCCGATGCATTTGTTGGGACTTAATGCGCTTCCTTTTCTTGCCTTTTGGGGAACAGGAGCTCCCAAAATGAACCTCCCGTTTGCTGCCAAGTGCTTCAAGAATGTCGTGCTGCTCTGTAACCAGTTGCAAGAAGCCGCAAACAGCAACGCAAATGGAGAAAGTGCAGCAGCCTCGGCGCCTAGTTGTAGTCCAGATGCCGACGGCATCGACGCGGCGGTGTTGAGTCGCGAAGCGCTCGACAATTTGCGTCAGAAGGCGTTGGTGAATCTCTCGTATGTCTATTTATCCATGTACGAGCCGCAACTCGCGATCACAAGCGCAAAGGAACTGCTCGCGCTGCCGACTTGCTCCCGATCCAACCGGTACGAAAGCCATGACTGCTCATCTGTGAAAGGCGTCGCTAATACTAAAGTTGCTTTGAATGACAGATTCCTGGCGCGTTCCTATGCGGCAGAAGCGTTGTGTATGCTCTCGCGCGCGGCAGAAGCCACCGAAGTGCTTCAGTCGGAACGGGAATTGCTTGTCATGGCCGACGACTATGCGCGCGAAGCAAAGACCCAGGTTCGTTGGCTGACTTTGTTTTTATTTTTTTACTGAATTTTGACGTTGCCATGCCTCTCACACACCTTTTATGTTGTTGGCTTCTATTCGATACAACCAATAGGCGTCTCGTGCTCGATCTGGCATCCACGTGAACAACGCGACGGCGCTGCTCTTGCAAGGCCGCATGTCGGAAGCCGAAGAAAGCGTGACGCGCGCGGTTCGCGAGAACCCGAACTGCCGCGAGTCGCTCGAGCTCTTGGTGTACGTGCTGCTGAAGAAGGGCGACACAAAGAAGGCTGCGCGTGTCTTGAAAGAAGCCCAAGTCGCGCAATAGAGCGCGTGGGGAAGGGAACCCGTCCAACAGTGCTGGTTGCCTCGTGCGGATTTGTTCCAGTAGTGTGGCGAAGAACGATACTCTTGCGAGGAGCTTCCGTCTGAATAATAAGAGCCGAGATCTATCGAAGCAGGATCAACTCAATAGATTTCTCTCCGAAGCCTTGGCGTTCGTTCTCGGGGTCCCGCCCTCCTCCTGCTCTCGAGTCGGATTGGTTTTCTCATGTTATACTTTTGCGTTTAGTTTTTTCATCCTAACTAGTGCCACACACACATGAGTTGCCCCATGTGTGCTCGTGCGTGGTGTGTGTATATGTGTGTCTGTATCTGTGTGTGTTTGCTGGCTGCACCACTCACTCCGTTCGGGCGCTGCTGCTGTCGACCTTGCCGCCACGTCGACCGCCCTTGTCACGGCGGTCGGAGCGTGGGCCGCTGCCATTGGCACCTCCTCGGCCGCCAGCGCTGAAGCTCGAGCCGTTAGCAGCGTTGCCGTTTTCGCCCGTGCGTCGTGGCTCCTTGAACTGTTCGTCGCCTCGCTCCTTGCGGTCGCCACCAGTGCGCCCTCCCTTTGGTCCACGGCCACCGCCACGGCCGCCGCGGGTGTCGTTGCGGAATCCACCACGTTGCTCTGTTGAGTGAAAAGCAAACGCACACACGAACATTAACACATTTAATCATTCACAGGCACGCGTTCACAAAGCAGAAAGAAACGTACCTTTGCGGTCCGTTCGCTCGTCAACGATCAGCGTCTTGTCAAACAGCTTGAACTCGTTGCCCTCGGCAAGCGCAGCGCGCATGCTTCCCTCCTCGTGGTAGTCGACAAACGCGTAGCCGCGCGACGCAATCACGTTCACGTTCGCAATCGATCCGTAGCTCTTGAACAACTCACGCACGTCGCTGTCCTTCGTTTGCGCCGGGACTTCCTTGATGTACAAGCTAAAGTAGCGCGTCTTTTCCTTTGGCGCACCAGTGTCGTTGGCCTTGCCGGCAGCCTTTGGAGACGCCGCAGGAGCCGCTGGCGCTTGCTTTGCTGGCGCCACCGTAGCAGACACTGGTGCAGGCGCGGCAGCCTTCGCAGCATTCGTCGACGCTGGCGCAGCTGGTGGAGACGCAACCGCAGACACAACCTGCGTCGCCGTGAAGAGCGCAGCCCACGAAGATGGAGCCGCTGGAACTGGAGCTGCGGGTTGGACCTTGACTGGCGACAATGGAGCAGCAGCAGCAGCGGCAGTCTTTGGCGAGGCCACAGCCGCAGGCGCAGTCTCCACCGGCTTCTTCTCAGCAGCTGGCGCAGCCTTCTTCACTGGCGAAGCGTCGCGTGGAGCCGACTTTGGCGCCGCCGCAGTCTTTACAGGCGATTGCGTGACTGGCGTCTTGCTCTTGACTGGCGACGCTGGCGCAGCAGCAGGCTTGGCAGCAGGCGACGCAGGCGCCTTCTCCTTCGACGCGACAGGGGTCGAGGCAGCAGGAGCAGCAGCCTTCACTGGCGATTGTGGCTTGGGAACTGCCTTCGCGGCAGGCGACTGCGCAATGGGCGTGCCGATCGCAGCTTGCGCCTTCTTGACCTCCTTGACCGCGGATGCAGGTGCCGCTGGCGTCGCCACAACTGGCGCATCCGTCGCCGACGCGATCGACGCCGGCGACGCACCAGGAAGCTCCAGGAAGCGCAAGCAGTCGTTGAGCACAAAGTAGCCCTTGGGCTGCACGGCCAAGAAGAACGTCTGCACGAACGGCTTGGGCACGATGCTGTCAACGAGCGTCATGACGCCCGTGACGAGCACAAACACGCCGCCGTCGAGCGACGCTTGGCAGTCGATCGAGCCAATGTCGAGGTCGACGCGCGCGCCGGCGTAGCCGCGCTTGAGGATCTGCTCGTTGATCGCCTTCTGACCGGCGATCGGCTCCTGCATGTGCGAGCCCGTCGTGTGGCTCCAGCGCGACTCGTCCTTGTAGAAGCGGTGCAGACTCTGCGGCTCCTTGGCCAGCAGCTGGTAGTACTGGCGCATGAACGTGTTGCCCACGATGGACGGGTGGTAGTTCTCTTCGGTGGCGCTGGTCATCTTCGCGCGAGTGTCGTGGGTCGCTCTTTTTTTCCTATGTGCGCGTTGGTTTGCGGCTTGG
>JAADVP010000181.1:0-32394 GCA_023335675.1 Globisporangium solare | reverse complement strand
CCCCCCCCCCCCCCCCCCGTCTTCCATTCCCTGTCATCTGTGCCCAATGCAGCACGTGCAGGGCCCACGTGCAGGGCGGAAGAGATCACCGACGCGCGAGGCAGCAACGACGCAGAGAACTTACAACCTGCAGAGCGCTCCCTTCTCTGTTTCGCAAGAGGTCCATTTGCCGAGCAACAGTGTTGGCAACCTGTTGCAGTCGCGCGCACGGAGGGTCCACCCTCGCCGCCAGAAAGTGTACGCCACCTCTGCAATAGCATAATGGGTGCACATCCCACGGCCGAGACCCCTCCAAGCAGAGCCGGCGTGAGTCAGGCGTGGGCCTCTCGAAGTGCATAACACGTTGTTGCATCGTCCGGCTCATCTACCGTTTGGGCCGGCGAACTAGCGGGTGATGGTGGTTTGTCGGGAGGAGGAGGGGGAGTATCTCCCCTACCCCTCTTCGCGTACCGACTCTTTCCCTCGACCACTCTGACGTGCCAGAGACCGGCCATGCCGCTTCCACGTCTCCCCTCGCATACTGCCTACCCGCACTGATTACCCACTTTCAACAGGGTTTTGTGGACTGAGTTTCCATATGTATCATCACCCGATTACCTGCTATCGACAGGTTTGGTGCGTCGCGGCCTGGTGTCACCACGTAGCGAAGAGCTCCGTTACGGATTGGGCTGCTGTTGTCTATTGTGGTGCGTCTCTTTCTCTCTCTCTCTCTTGCACTTTGTATGCGCACCGACGACGTACCGTACAACCCGCCGCGCGCCATATCCCGTTGCCACCCACACTCCGTTAAACCGCGACCGCAGCGTCGGGTACCGTTGCCTTCCTTCCATTCCGCGCGTTGGCTCGAAGCACGCGCAGGTGGCGGCGGCTTTGCTCCCTCGTCTGCAGCCATGGTGCACTACGGCCTGAGTCGGCGCGCCAAGCCGAGCAAGGACAGCAACTATAGCAACTACAGCGCGCGCGGCACGAACGCGAGCATCGCGAGCTCGTCGTCCACGGCGTCGATCTCGTCCATGAGCGACCTGCTCGCGGACGCTGACGCCGCGCTCTCGAACGACCCGTACTTCCACTTCAGCTCGGACCAGCAGGACGCGCTGTTCGACGAGTCGCGCGCCACGGCCACGGCGCTCATCGTCGACACGCTCTCGGGCTTCGACAAGTGGCGCTTCCTCACGACCATCAATGGCGTGCGGCTCTTCGAGCTCAAGCCCGATGCCGCCGACCGCGTGTCGACCATGCTCGCTGACGACGCGCCGCAGCACAACGCGCAGAGCCACACGTTGCTCGGCATCACGCGCGTGCGTGCCAAGCTCGACGACTTTATGCGCATCGTGGCCACCGACAAGCGCGACAAGTTCCAGAACCTGCTCACGTGTATCCACGAAGAGAACCTGCAGCACGCCGACGTGTTCACGGCGTTCGGCAGCTTGAGCCAACACAGCAGCAGCGCGCATACGACCGAGAATGCGGCGCTCTCGTCGTCGTTCTCGTCCAACTCGTCGCTGAGCTCGTCGCGCGGCCACCGCTCGGCTGTCGTCGACGTCGAGCAGTACGCGATCAAATACTACTCACTCAAGGGCCCCAAGGTCATCGCGCCGAGTTCGCGCAACGCTGTGGCGAAAAAATTCGGTCGCAAGGGCAAGAAGCCTGCGACGTCCGCGCCCACTGACGACGGTGGCCTCACGTTCTGCGTCGGCGAGTACGCGACGATCCGCCGAGGCAAGATCCGCGGCGGCAACAAGACGCCAAGCGGTAGCAGCAGCAGCAGCAGAGTGTTCGACGACCAGCGAATCGGCATCGTCGCGTGCCACTCGGTGGGTGACCCGCAGGTCACGCGGTACTGCAAGCCGATCGCGTCGACGACGGGCTCGGGCTTCACGGTCACAACGCGCTCGTTCGCGCAGTTCTCGGGCATCGTCGTGTACCCGGTCGAGTCGAAGGTCCCGGGCGAGAGTCTGCTCGAGGTCGTGGTCAAGCTGAGTTGCTTCGACCCGCAGGGCATCTCGAGCCTCAAGAAGCGCGCCATGTCGGACTTTGTGTGCGCGTACCGCCACCTCGAGAACTCGCTGCTCGTGCTGCGGCTGCACGACTCGCCGTACCTGTCGTCGGCCAACTGGGTCAAGAGCGAGACGCGCAAGTGCTGCAATGTGTGCCAGCAGAGCTTCCCGTCGTTCCGACGGAAGCACCACTGCCGGCTCTGCGGCGACGTCACGTGCTCCAAGTGCTCGTCGATGCACAACATCAAGTTAGCAAAGGCAGGCAAGGTCGCGTTCCGGATATGCGCAGCGTGCATCCACGGCGCTGAGGATATGACGCAGCGACAGCACCGACAGGGAGACAGCGGCCCCGAGGAAGATGACGAGGATGTCGAGGTGCTCGAGCGAGATACGCGGCTGCACCACCACTTGCAGCTCGAGCAGCCTGAACGACATACACGAGAGCACCACAAGGTGCACGAGCCCCAGGAAGAGCATCTGGAGCCGCACCAAGCACCACAGCAGCAATCGGCGGTCGGGCTACACAAGGAGCACGCCAGCCGCCACAGCTCCCGTCGGGAGGAAGCACGCGCCGAGCCCGTGCTCGCGAAGCAGCGCTCCGAGTCGACGGGCTCGAGCGGCGAGAGCGAGTTCTACGACTCGCGAGGCTTCTTGGCGTCCAATGTGACGGTCACGACGACTGCGTCGACGCCCCCGTCGACGTCGGCGTCTCCGCTCTCGTCCTCGCCAGCGTCGCCGAGCGCCGTGCATAGCGACAACTTTTACCGCAGCAGTGGCAACCAGAAACCCGACAAACCTGATCGGCTCTCGGAGCTGCGTGCGTTCCATGACTCGGAGTACGACTTGGACCTTGGAAGCATGCACTACGAGGGCACGACCAAGGAGCCCATGGTGTTTGGCATCGACGAAGAGGACTTTGACGAGCAAGAGGAAGGCAGCGACGACCAGGAGCAGCAGCAGCAGGAACAAGCCACGCGACTCTCGGAAGACGGGCGACTATCCGAGCAGCCACTGCCTGAACCAGTTCCAAAGCAGCAGCCGGCGCGACAGTCTGAGCCACAAGCGGCGCAACACAGGGAACAGCCTCCGAGCCACGACAGCAGTGCGCATCAAGAGCTAGAGTCGCCAAAGCACCAGCAAGTGTCTCCGAAGTATCAGCCAAAGTATCAACCCGAGTCGCCAAAGGCTCCGAAGCAAACCTTCGAGCCACCGCACCAACCAGTCTATCAGCCAGCGTCGCCAAAGGTCGAGCCAAAGCACCAGCCTGTGTATCAGCCAGCGTCGCCGAAACAAACGCCTCAGCCAAAGCACCAGCCGGTGTATCAGCAGGAGTCACCAAAGGCGTCGAAGTCGCATCAGCCAGTGTACCAGCTAGAGGCTCCAGCGGTTCCAAAGCAGCAGAGCGTTCAGCCAAAGCATCAGCCAGTGTACCAGTCAGAGTCTCCAAAGGCCCACCAGCCTTCGCCAAAGTATCAGCAAGAGTCGTCTCCCAGGTATCAGCCAAAGTACCAGCCAGACCCGCCAAAGATCCACGTCCAGAGAGCCGAGCCTCCCGCGACTGCGAACAAAAGCAGCGATGTGTACGACTCGAGCGGTCTGCTGGCGCCTCACGTGGCCGCAATGGCGTCGCCATCGATGCGTCCTGTGAGCAAGGCACCGACGTACTCGTCGCCGGCATCGCCTCGCACTGCGGACCACCAGAACTCTGCGTACTACAGCAACCAGTACGACGACGACAAGGACGACAACCGGTTTTCGGAGCTGTCTGTTCGCGATTTCCACGACTCGGAGTTCGAGCTCGACCTGGGCGACTTGCACCTCGACAGCTCGGGGCGCGACTCGCGCGTGTACAACATTGACGAGGAAGACGAGGACGAGGATGATGACGACGACGAGGACTCGGACGACGAAGATGCGTGCAACACGCTGAAGCTGAGCTTCGCCATGCCGTCCCGCGGCGGCAACAACGGCAAGTTTGGCGGCCACTACGCCCAAAAGTACGGCAACGCGCACGACGACGACGACAACGGGTTCGAGTTCCACGACTCCGAGATCGGCATCGAGTTTTCGTACGACGAGATCGAGGAGATCGAAGAGTTCAACGACTCCAAGTACGAGGCGATCGAGGAGATCGGAGAAGAGATCCAGGAGATCAGCACGATGAGCGCGGCCACGGTGCAGCGCAACCGGCTGCTCGACGAGCTGCGGCGCACGCGGCTCCTGGACTACGACATCATGGACTCGGGCAAGGAGCAGGCGTTCGATCTGATTGCGATGCAGGCCGCGCAGTTCATGGGATGCTCGCTAGCGTCGATCAGCTTTGTCGACGACAAGCGCGAGTACATCAAGGCCGCGTGCGGGCTCCAGATGCTGCGCACCACCATCAACGAGATCTCCAAGTCCAACTCGCTCGCAGCGCACATTGTGCAGCGCTGCGCTGGAGACGACCTGAGCATGGTGGTCGTGCTTGACGCGCGCCACGATGAAGCGCTTTCCACTAATTTATTTGTATTTGACGCGCCCTTCTTGCGCTTTGTCGTGGGCATCCCGATCAAGACCCGCGACGGTGTCGTGATCGGCGCGCTCGTGCTCGCGGACGACCGCCCGCGCCGCGAGATCACGTTGACCGAGAGCACGGTGCTCAAGGACTTTGGCGAGCAGGTGAACGAGCTCATGGAGGAGCGCTGGCAGCGCCGCATGTACCAGCGCCGCGCGGACCCGGCGCCCGAGCAGATCCAGCAGACGCTGCAGTCGCTGCTCTCGCAGTCGTACCACACGGGCCAGCAGCTCCGCCGCCAGGGCCGGGAGGTCGAGCGCCAGAACTTCCACCGGAGCCTGCCGCCGCCGCGCGCGCAGCCGCGCAGCCACCACCGTCACCACCAGCAATCGATCGAGCCCATCCACGGCCGCTTGACCATGCAGGGCATTGAATTATAAGAAAACACAAAACACGCATTGCACCCACTCGTATATATTATATATACACACACTGTAATTTGACTCCGCGCGCGACATTCTCGGTATCTTTTGTAACAATGGACGACAAGTAGAAACAAGAACTCCGTTTGCTGCTGCTTGCTACAGAATGAATCCTTATCCTTAAAAAGCACGTGGGCGTGCGTGCGCTACTGGTCTCTCTCTCTGTGCTGGCTCCATCGAGCGCGCTTACAACTTGCGCGGGTTACGGAAGTGCTCGCCGGCGTACTTGGCGTTGCGGCCGAGCTGCTCCTCGATGCGCAGCAGCTGGTTGTACTTGGACAGGCGCTCCGATCGGCACGGCGCGCCCGTTTTAATCTGGCCTGTGCTCAGGCCGACCGCGAGGTCCGCGATGTAGCTGTCCTCGGTCTCGCCACTGCGGTGGCTCGTCATGACGCCCCAGCCGTTCTGCTGCGCGAGCGCCACGGCGTCCACCGACTCGCTCACGGACCCGATCTGGTTCACCTTGAGCAGCAGCGCATTGCACGCCTTCGTGTTGAGCGCCGTCGAGATGCGCTTCGGGTTGGTGCAGAGCAAGTCGTCGCCGACCACCTGCACCTTGCCGCCGATCTTGCTCGTGAAGCCCGTGTAGTGGGTCCAGTCGTCCTGGTCGAACGGGTCCTCGATCGACACAATTGGGAACTCGTTCGCCAAGTCGATGTACAGCTGCGCGAGCTCCTCGCCCGTGAGCAGCTCCTTGTTGGCGGCGTTGCTCTTGAAGTCGAGGTCGTAGTGGCCCGTCTCGGTGTAGAACTCGGACGAGGCGACGTCCATGCCGATCTTGACCTTGCCGGCGTACCCGGCCTTTTCGATGGCCGACATGAGCAGCTCGACGCCCTCGCGGTTGCTCTGGATGTTGGGCGCAAAGCCGCCTTCGTCGCCGACGTTCGTGGCGTCCTGGCCGTACTTCTTCTTGATCACCGACTTCAAGTGGTGGTACACTTCGCAGCCCATGACCATGGCTTCGGAGAACGAGCTCGCGCCCGTCGGAAGGATCATAAACTCCTGGAACGCGAGCTTGTTGCCAGCGTGCGAGCCACCGTTGATCACGTTGAACGCAGGCACGGGGAGCACCAAGTTGTCGTTCTTGATCAAGTCGGCAAAATACTGGTAGAGCGGCACGTTCTTGGTGGCCGCACCGGCCTTGGCGACCGCGAGCGACACGCCGAGGATCGCGTTCGCGCCGAGCTTGCCCTTGTTCTCCGTGCCGTCGAGGCTCTTCATCAGATCATCGATCTCGCGCTGGTTCGTTGGGTCGAGGCCAATGAGCTTGGGCGCGAGCACGTCCTTGACGTTGCTCACGGCCTTGAGCACGCCCTTGCCGAGGTAGCGCGCGCCGCCGTCGCGCAGCTCGACGGCCTCGTGGATGCCCGTGGACGCGCCCGACGGCACGGACGCGCGGTAGATCGCGTCCGACGACGACGTCTGCAGGTCCACTTCGACGGTCGGGTTGCCGCGGCTGTCGATGATCTCGCGCGCGTGGATCGCCTTGATCGTGACGCTGCTGGCGTGGCGCACGCCCATCTGGGCGCGGCGCAGTGGGGCGGCGCGGGCAAGAAGAGCCATGGGGATGGAGGTCGGGAGGGAGGAAGGAAGGAAGGGGGGAGCTTGGCTGCTTGGGCGCGACAAAGCGAAAGTGGTGGTGGCGCAATCCCAAGCACCAATGTGCTGTTCCCCAAGCAGCATGGACCCGGGTCGGGTTTGGGCCGCGAAGCTGCAACCTCACGTGGATTTACCTGAAGTGCTGGAACAACGGCGCGTTTGATTGGATGAAAGAGGATACACAGTGGCGATGTGAAGTAACAAACGATGGGATGGGTTTGGTGGTAAGTTCGCGCTCCGAAAGTTCGCAGTAGCGGATAAAAGTGCGCGCGCACTTGTGGGGACACACTTATGCTTGAGCAGTAAGTTCGCGTGAACGAAGAGTTCGTTCGGCTGGGTCTTCTTCGTTGCAGACCTAGACAACTTCACCGCTACGCATCAGAGAGATTGAGAGATACACGCTGAGTCGAAGTCTTTTTGCAGTAACTTATCAGCTTGGTTGCTAGGAATACAGATATGGTAGGGCATCGGCACGAGTTCTTGCCATTTTGTTTTCCACGTGCTTGAAGAAGACTATGTATTGTGCGCATATAGCCAATGGAAGAAAAACAAGGTTGTAAAGTGCCACCTGCGCGCTTTCACCGCAAGTGGTCTTGCCGAAACAATAAAAAAGAACCCCATACACAGTCTCGCATGCCCCACGCCCAACACCACCGTGTAAGATATTCAGTTGAGACGGTCGCTATCACAGATCGTTCGGTGAGCTTCTGTGAGAATGCGAGGCGACAAACAGTGGGATGCTCGGTTAGTTCCCGTTCATTTTGCTGGCCATGATTTCGCAAAGTGCTACAGGGCGAATTTGTCAGGAAGCCGCGTTGATAGCGGCACCATGAGCATGTCATCAATCAGGGCACGCACCAGTGCCGACTCCGCTTTGTTGCGCGACCACAAAATGGCAATACTCGGAAACGCCAGGTCCATTCCCCACGTTTGGCGCATTGCTGCTAAACCACGTCTCAACGTGCAAGCAATCAGCAATCTCCACAATTGTGCATTGGACCAGTCCACAGCAGCTAAGCAAGACCATTCGTCAAGAAACAGCGCAAACGCCCTCGTATGCAAGACAGCAAACAAGGTAATACAACTCCTACGCATGTTTGTGTCTGTAACGCGATCACCTGTACGCGTAAATACACTCGAGAGAGGGTTCGTCATATGGACCGCATGCGTCAATCAGATCAGTTGAGGGCCGCGAACAATCCGATCCTGCTTATCACTTTGCTGTCCCGTGTCCGCTTCAAGGTACTTTGCGCCTCAAACGTGGCGGTTTGGAAAGATCGCGAGCGGTCATTAAGAAAAAAAAAACTGTGACAGAAAATGCGTCTTTTGGTCAATATGACGGTTTGCCGTTTTGCTGATTATTCATAAAGCTACGCATTTGTCGTGGGCAATGGCACCCACCAGCGATGCCGGCGAGAAGTGGTGCAAACAACGCGACAGGCACAAGTCGTGTTTGCCGACGCGACTTGCAGCGCTGCAACACATGGCAAGTGAACCCAACGGGAGGCAGAAGATTGCATCACAAGACTGAAGTCAGTCTCGCAAGAGAAGGAGTCGCACAGACAGGGACGAGCGTCCGCAGATTTTGCTGGTTATAAAAAAAACATTGCGGCTTGAAAGACAAGGAAGGGGCAAGAGGCAACCGTCGAGTACTGTTTGGCGTGGCAACAACTTTTTTTTTTTAGTTTTGAAAAAAAGTGTGGCCCCACTGAACTTCTTTTTTTTCTGTTGACAAGTTCTTTTTTTTCTCTCGAAGTCTAAAACAAAAGATGAGGGCGTGAGTGAAGATGGACAAAATGTACAACTGCACGAGCGAAAAGCGCGAGTGAGTGCGGTTGCAGGGACAGGAAACAAAACTGTCGACAGCGAGACCAACACCAACGCCGACATCGGCAACCGGAAGCCACGTGTCGACACGTTTGGATACTTGGGTGCCTTGGAATTCGGTGCTTGAGATTGATTATAGAGCGCGCGACGAGCAGATGAGGTTTGTGCAGTTTTTTTTCTCGGTGCGTAATACTTAGTTAACTACACGTGGTTATTGCCCCTTCCCTTGCGTTTTCCGCATCTTTTCTGCGCGATCTCTACAAAAAGGCGACGCATACAAAAATCTATATATTTTTCCGAAAAAAGCTCGTAAATCGAGCGCCTGGCTAAATCCAGCAGCCAGAAAAAAAGGTGGTTAGGAATGTGACGATTATAGCATCTACATTTCAAAACACGATGCAGTCTCCGTTGTCTGACCGATACCCGGATAAAGTATACTCGGCATAACTTGCAGCATCGCATTCTGGAATCGAGAGTCCTCCTTCGTACAGTACATGACCACACGTTTGCTGGACGGGTAGGGTTGAATTGCTGTTTGTGGTCGGCGCTTGTCCTTGTTTGCTCCCCTCGGCAAGCAAACTCTGAAGAAGGTCTGTCCGATCAGCTCAGGCTCACAACGAGACATCCTTGGAAAGCGCGCGTCTTGCTTTTTTGCAAGCAGCACACGCATAAAGTAGCGGCGCCGCGCATTCTGTTCATAGTGGACGCGGCCGCCTGCACAGCAAGCAAGCCTCCCTCCTCCGTCAGTTGACCAGCACTCCCAGCTTCGTTGAAGGCATCTGGCGTAGCGTGGCGTTATTCTTTGAAGACGAGGCGTGTAACGGACCAGCAACCAGTGGAAAGATAGCCGCCACCCACTGTGGCACTCTTTGAGCATCAGTATCGGATAGAGAGTATGGACCCGCAGCACTCGTCGCGTCGCACGGAGGCCGCCGCGTTCATCGACACGAGCGAGCTGTCGAGCGTGAGCGGCAGTCGCGATTCGCCCGTGACGTGTGCAGAGCACCCGAGCATTACGCACGCGAGCGAGGAGAGCCTCGACATGTCGTTCCGCGCATCGCAGTCGCAGCGCAAGGGCGGCGCGAGCCAGCTGACGGCGTCGACGCTGAGCGAGCGCCTCACGATGATGAACATCCCGATGCAGGAGCTCAAGGGCACAGTGTACTATGGCTGGCTCTGGAAGAAAGGCTCGTCGTTCAAGACGTGGAAGAAGCGCTTTTTCTTGCTGCACGGCCGCGCGCTCACGTACTACACGCAGACGTGCGTGATCGCGTCTGACGCGCTCGGCACGCAGTGTCTGGATGTGCCTGCGAAGGGCGGTCTGCGCGTGCAGAAGGCCGAGCTCTCGGACGAGACCAAGTACGGACTGAAGGTGACCAGCACGAGCGGACGCGTGCTGCATATCCAGGCCGGCGACCAAGACGCGCGCATGCAGTGGCTCGAAGTGCTCGAGGAGGCACCGCGACGGAGGCTCCTGGAGTCGACGGTGCGCAGCACAGTGATGAGCGAGTACCCGAGCGCGCGATCGCACACGCCGTTCGACGAGACAGGGAGATCGGACGCGTCGTCTGTCGAGTTTCAGAGCTCGCTGAGCACGATGAGCAGTGACGACGAGGGCGAGTTCGAGTCGAGCGACAAGAGCGGCTGGCTGCAGATCCGAGGCGGGATGCTGCCGTCGTGGAAGAAGCGCTACGTGACACTCGTCGAGGGCAACATTACGATCACGTCTCATCGGCGCAGCAGGCGGCCGCAGGACAAGTCGTATGCGGTGGTGTCGTGCACGCCGTTCCCGAGCCACCAGCACGCGTTCTGCGTGCGTCTGGATCGACACAAGGAGCTCTACATGGCGGCATCTTCCGAAGCGGAGGCAGATGCCTGGATAGACGCGTTCAAGAATTGTCTATAGACCGAGCGACCAGGTTCGCATTTATGTAAACAGCCAGCCAGACATGGGAACGAAGAGCGCGAGGCAAGGCTCGGGGAATCTCCATGTACACTACTAACCTAATAATTCGTAATTATAGTGAAAACATCGTGCGATTAGAGTTTTGAGTTTTTTCTTTCTTTGTTTCTTTCTGCGTGTGTGTGTCGCCCATCGGAATGCAGGGCTGAAGTTGTTATATTTTTTTTGAGAACTTTCTAAAATGTTGCGATGAATGTAATGAATTGAATGGATCAATCGCGCGCCAGTGTGCGGAAGGCATCAGTTCGGCACCATGATGGTCTCCGACCACAATCGAAAACCATGCTGCGAGGCGTTTCGTACAGAGTGACGGCGGGCGTAATCACGACATATGCTCCGTGATGCGCAGCAAAATATTGCACAGAATTTTCTTCAATGGGTGAAGGGAGACGACGAAGTGAGTGCGCATGCCCGCCTCTGGTGATCTGGTGAGCGGCATGGATGTGCGTATTGGGTGTCAGCGTAACCCGCCCGCCATTGCATTGCCAAGGAGCCCCCTATGTTTTTATCTGGCATTTTGTGTGTGTGACAACGAACTTTCTCTGGTAAGTTCTCGTCCGCCGTCCAGCTAGGTGCGCGGTAAGTTCGATCTCGAACTTTATCTGCTAAAGTTCGTGGTAGGTATGCGACTGTTTGAAAAGTAACACGGCTGTTTACCGGTAGACGTCCCGCAATATCGGTACTTTACCGGTAGTAGTACTGGTTGGCGCTTGCTTGCATTCGAGCGATGCAAGCAAACAGCAAGCAAGCGGCTTCCCAGCAGCCCCAGATCGACCGACTGAAGAAAGGAGCGCGCGTGTGTGCGAGCGTGTGTGTGTGTCTAACAAAGCGCGATGTCCCGCAGTGCGTTGGCGCGCCAGTCGCAACAGAAGGCGCTGGCGATGCGCGCGAAGCAGCAGCAGGGCGGCGGCGGCGACGACGGCGACGAGTACGAGCGCCGCGTCAAGCAAGACGAGCTCCCCATGTGCGTGACAGCGACTCTGGCTGGTCTTTCTTTTTTTGCATTCATCTGTGTGCTGCTGCAGTAGGAAGGACCGCGCGATGGGCGCTCCCTGAGCGCACAAGCATAGCTCGCCTATGTCGATGCGCGTGTCGTGGCGGCGCAAGAGCGTCTTGCTGTGCGAGCGTCGCCATGCGCTTTGGGTGGCTCGTTGATGTGTATGCATTCCATCATATGGAGTTGCGCGAACTCACAGAGCGTACTAACGCGTGTGCGTTGCCGTCATTCATTGTGTTTGTTTGTTTGTTTTTATTTATTGAACCTATAGCTATGGGAACCAGACGACGTACAATCTGAACACGCTGCTGCACCAGAACATCCTCCAGTCGGCGTATTTCCACGAGTTGTAGTACGTGGCGACATTGAGTTCTTATGCGACTGTATGGACTGCGCAAAGTTAAACGGCCTGTTGGCTCATCGCTGCTTCTGTGTGATGCTGCGACAGCAACCTCAAGACGTACCATGAAGTCGTGGACGAGATCTACTACCGCGTCGACCACGCCGAACCGCTCTCGCCGGGCACTGCGCGCATCCCGTCGACGTGCTTCTGTCTGCTGCACAAGTTCTTCCTCATGCGTCTCACGATGAAGCAGATGCAGGGACTCTTGAAGCACACGGTGCGTTGCGCCTGTGTCTTCGATGGAGGGATGCAACGCCATCGTGGTTCTAATCTCTCTTCTTGTTTTTTTTTTCTCGCAATTAGGACTCGCCGTACATCCGCGCAGTGGGCTTTCTGTACCTTCGGTACACGTGCGACCCGGAGAAGCTCTGGGGGTGGTACGAGCCGTACTTGGACGACAATGAAGAGTTTAATGCGGCGGCGAACCCGAACGTCAAGACGTACGAACAAGCGTCGATGTGTTGTGTCCCAGCAGTGCTTTTCAGTTGTGTCCTAATGGCGTTTGCGTGGTGCGTGTGTGTGCTTTGTATCTTGCAGGACCATTGGCGAATGGCTCGTGGGGCTGCTGGAGGATATCAACTATTTCGGCACGATCTTGCCGCGGATCCCAAAGAAAATCGAGGACAGCATCAAAGTGAAGGTACGGGAGAGCAGCGAGCTCTGTCGTGCAGGACGGAGACAATCTCATGGTGCGACTTGTGCATATGTATAAATGGTATCTTGTGCGCAGCTTTTGCTTCATGGCCGGAAGAAGGAGCGTGAGCAAGCGAATCTGTCGATCGTGGAATTCCTGAAACCAGGAACCAAGATTCGCGCGATGTACGCCGACGAAGACAATGAGCCTGCGGTGCGTATGTGGCTTTCTTTTGTTGCTGTTGCTGTACGAGTCGATAGCTCACGGGCGCTTGCTTGCTTGTTTGTTTGTTTGTATTGCCTTTGTCTCTCTCTTCTGTAGATGTACGACGCTGTAATCGATTCTGTCGAAGAGAACAATGAGTTCTGGGTCACGTTCCCGGAATACGGCAACACGGAGAAAGTCAAACTGGGCGACATTGAGTTTGAGCGCAAGAAAGCGAGTCGAGGGAGTTCGAGACGCTCGCTGTCGCGATCGCGTGAGCGCAAATCAAGCAAAAGCAGCAGCTCCCGCCGCTCGCATCGAGACCGATCGCGGTCGAGAGAGCGAGGAACTCGCCGCCGTTCGCGCTCGCGGTCCCGGGAGCGAAGCCATCGCCGCGACCGCCGCAGTCGGTCTCGAAGCCGAGGCGAGCGTCGTCGCAGTAAGAGCCGATCGCCGTCGCCGCGCAAACCCATTGGCAGCAGCAACATCACGGAGGATCTCCTGCAGCAAGTGCGCGAGAAGGAGCGCCGCAAAGCCGAGGCCGTGGGGCGCGACTACGCTGCGCGCCCCGCGAGTTACAAGGGCTCGTTATCGCTCAAACTCGACCGCTTCACGACGCGCCGTCGCTCGCGCAGTCCGACGAAGCGAGCTGAGACCGTGAACCTGGGGAAGCCGCCGTCCCCGCGAGCCGCTCCGGCCCAAGAGGAACCCCGGAGAGCGTCGGAGAGCAGCAAGGAAGCCGAAGAGCGGCTGCGCAAGTTGCGGGTGGCGTATGGCGACGCGTCGGCCAAGCCCATGTCTGACGACGAACAGTAAGAGCGCAGGATCGGGATGCAAAACACATATGATCACTTTCAGCAGGGTATAACGTACGAGTGTCCCATTTTGTACCTCTTCTCTGTCAGACTTTGACATCAAATGATGCAATTTATCAAGATAGACAGTGCGACCAGCCGCTCTTATTGCGGTAAAAAAACAAAAGGGGCCTGAAACGACGCCAAGATCGTTCGTATCCGATCCACGCCCCCCTGGCCAAGCGAGTCACGTCGTGAGGGGAAGCGTGCAGTTTGCGCTGCGCAGGATGCAGTGGACGGCGGAGCTGAACGATCTGCTCAATCAGTGTGTGTTCGAGTGCGGCTACGAGTTCACACAGGCGTGCTCGCTGCTCCAGTCGCGCGCGCGCACGCTGCGGCTGTTTCCGTACGTAGCTGTTCGTGTGCAGCGCCTTTGCTTCTGCACCACAGTTGGTGCTCGCTTGGGTGGTGATTCGTGCCGCGACCGACTGACCCATTGCTTCTCGTCATATACAGCGCCGATGACAGGCTCCACTTGACACCAGATTCCTGCCAGGTCCAGTGGATGGCGATCAACCCGATGGACGAGTGCGACGACGACGACGAGGGCCAGGACGAAGGCTACGGCGTGACTTCGGCCTCGCCGTCGTATCTCCTGGGGAGGGCGTTTTTGCCTGAATTGGAGGACACCAAGGCGTCGATGCAGGACTTGGAGATGAACGGACGTAACAACGAGCAGCTCTTGATCGATGATGCGAATGACCAACGCGGTGGCCAAGACGAGCAGCGGCCGGAGAGTTCCAACCAGCAAGCCCAATCAGCGGAGGATAGCACGTCGACGCCGAGCACAGCGTCTGTATCAACGCACACGACGTTAGACTCGATCTACAATGGCGCAGGCCCTCGACTCGAGCTATCGATCTCGGAGGACGAGCTCGACCTCCTCATCAGTTCTCTCCCCTCCACTGCGTCGGACGGGATCGGGGATCATCGCCACAACACGACAGCAGATGCCAAAGACCGCGGCGGCAACTTGAGTGAGATGCAGTGGGTACTCTCGTTCTTGACAAACCCCAACGGCATCGCAAACCACGACGCGGAGGCCAAGGATCTGCTGGCCACGCTGGAGAAGCATGACGACGACAACTATCAGTACTTCCTCCAAGAGCTCAATCAAGCCAACTTGACGGTCGTGAACTCGGAGCGCGCCGCTGAAGAGAAGCGGCAGAAAGATGCTGGTGCGGACAAGCTCGCGTCCGATGTGATTGACGACGTGGCTGCCGATTCGACAGCAGGAGCGTTCGCGAACCTCGCTGTACTGCCAAAATTCGATCAGGGTCGTGAGGCTGAGATCACTGAGACCCACTCGGCAGCTGAGGATGATGATAAAGATCCGAGCGATGATGATGCAAGTGACGACGACTGGGCTCTGGTTCGCCAATCCACGAAAACGAACGCAGAACGGCAACTTGTGCCAGCTCGCAGTCCGTTCCCACCGACAGCTTCACCAGCCAAAGCTCGCGATTTCTCACGAGAAATGGCTTCACCAGTGCTGCCTGCACCGCCGTCAACCATTTCGTATTCGCGTGGCGTCGAGAATCGATTTACTGGAAACAGCCACCACGATCCCGATAAGAAACAGCGAAGTGTTGCGCTATCGCGCGAAATCGGGAATCTCTTGAAAGCGCGCGGCGAGTTCCAGTTCCCCAAGCGCTTGTTTCCGCACCACAACGACGACGTGGACGCTGCTCAGTAAATCTAATAGCTTGCCTCTTTAAGAATTGCCCGTCGAAAATGGGCTGGTTCACAGCGATTGTATCATTTATGTTTTCTTTTGCCGCTTGATCGCTTTCCGTTTTGGCTCGCTGTTGTTTCGTGTGGAAGTCGATTTTTTCGTTGGCGCGTTCGCGACGGGCTTCTTGAGCTTTTTCTGCAGCGTCTGGTCGTCTTCCACGACGTGCGTCACGAGCGCGTCCAGACCGACATCGTCGTTCAATACTTGCAGCCACACCAGTTGCTTGTCACTGAGGCTGTCTCGAGGACCTTTCACCTCGACAAGCTTGAGCTGGATACTCCAATCGGCACGATCCAGCAAGCCTGCCAGGTTAGACTGCGCCTTTATGTCCTCAGCCTCCTTCGTGTTGTGCTCATCACTTGACGCCACCTTGACATCTTCGACGCTCCCGTTCAGATTCATCTGGTACGTCATGTTACAGAATGCGTAAATGTCCAAACAGCCCTGTGCATCCAACGGAAGATCCGTTGACGGCTCGTTCGATTTCGGCTCGATTCTCAAAACAAGCAAGTCGGGGAGTCCATTCTGTGCACGATGATACTCTTTTGACGTCAGCATATACCGCATTAGCTTCGCCAAACGCTCTTGGCCACACGCGAGCGCGACGAGTTGGAAAAAGCGCAACGGGAGGTAGCTTTCGCTTGGCCAGCTCACGAACCGGCTTACTTTGCCATACTCTCGGTTCCACGTTGTCGCCAGATCGTCCAGAATTTGCGCCATCGTCCATTCCTCTTGCAATTGCTTCAATCTCGCCTCGATCAGTTCTTTTCTCGCTTCATAAAATACGTCTGCGTAGCCAAAGTCCAACGGTGCTGACTGGAATGGCGTCTGGAACACGTTTGGCACGTTCGCGTACAAAATGTCCCACATGAATAGCCCAAAGAGGTTGCCGATCACGTGCCCTTCGCAGTGAACGCCGTACCAGCCCCCTCTGCTGCGCTCGTGGTCGCTCGGACTCCGTTGCGAATGGTAAAACTGCAACACGAGCTGCTCGACGTTGCACGGTTCGTCATCGTACCCGATGAACCGCGACTTCTCGTTCGTTGCGCGATTCAGAGGCCGTCCGACGATATATTCGCTTGGATACGCGTAATCTTCTTCCAGCGGAGCAGCAGAGATCGCAGCATTCTCCTTAGCGTTGTAGTCTTCCTTGCTAGCCACCATGTCCTCCTCATCAGATATCAGCGACACGAAGTCGTCCTCATCGCGATCACGCGCTTTCTGCTGTGACGGAGTCTGTGCTGATTCTTTCACAGAGTTGCGCTTTTGCAAACGTCGCATTCGCCGACTTAACGCAATCAGGTCGGCGCCAACGACGTGCGGATCGTTCAAGGCATTCGTGCACGCATCTTGCGCCTGGTCGACACATTTCAGATGCTCCAGGTTCACGGCCAGCCGGTCCCACCAGTGGCCACGCTTCCGCTGAAGGAATGGCGACGCGAGCAAGTCGTTCAGTAAGAGAATAGCGACTTGGTATTGGCGGTGCTTCTCGTAGAGATTCACTGCGTGGTGCAGCACGCGAGCCAAGTGGTACCCTGCGTTGCACCTCAAGAAGAAGACTGGTGTGCTAGCGCTGCTACAACTCTGTGCATACGAGTTCGTCCACATCAAGAACGCTTGGAAGCAGCGTCGCGATTCCTGTACGAAATCATCCAGCGTCGTCATACTCGCCAGCTCAGCACGAAATTGGACCCAGCTCTGCATCTGCCAGTCTGCTAGTGCATCTGAGTCCGTCAAAGTCTCCTCTGTTGCTGGCAGCATCTCGAATCCATCGTCGTCGGTCTCGATCAGCTTCTGGAACGCCACAAACTTTGGAGACGTGTCACCGATCATCCACTGCATGTCGAGATCAGGCTCGGGAGCTTCGGGGATCTCGATCCGCAGATGCTGCTCGAGCATCCCCATAACGTTGTGCAGCCGACTCGCAACTTCAAAGCACATGTACGCTTCCGGTGATGGGAATACGCGGTGCTGAATGCTGACCTCGTAACTGGGATACGCTGTTTTCTTGAAAATCACCATGAGCCCTGGCCACTGCGTCGGCTCTTGGTGGATCTTCGTCGCCAGCATCTCCAGCACTCCCCTGGCGGATTTGCCGCTCGCACTCGACGACGACGGCGGGTAGCTGAATGGAAGACTCGATTGGAAATAAAACAGACGATGCATGCGCAGGAACAAGTCGCGGTAGCTGTCGGGCATCTGCGCCGCCATCACGTTTGTCTTGGCCTTGCCAGGCAGCGGGTAGTTCTCGAACCAGATCTGACGCATCAGCTTGGCAAGCGGAATGCGCGATCCGTCGATGCGCCGCTGGCTCAACACGGTCTTTTTGATTGTCTGGAAGGCTTCCATTTTGGATGACAGAGGCGGTGACCGAGCCGCGCCATTCAAAGATGCTGCGCTTGGAAACAGCCGCTTCTTCGTGGCTGCAGAGCCCGTGAGCATTTTCTGCAGCGCTGTGATTTCTGGCGCCGATGCGCATTGCTGGAGAGCATCCAGCGACCGTGTGAGCGCCTCCAGCTCTTGGTCTTGTTGCCTTCTCGCTGCGGTTGGTGATGTTGCAGTAACCGATCCAAAAGAAAACGTGGTTCGAGCTGCACCAGCAGCACTGCTGACACTGGGCAACGTCGCAAGAAATCCCTTGGTGATCAGCGCTTGCAAGGCACTCTGGACATCAGCATTGCTCACTTGCTCTGGCGCTGCGGAGGCGACACCCTCGGGTGGGTCTGCTGTTACTAATGTCGCTGCATCTCCCTTGCCATTTCCATCGCCTTCGCCATCAACAGCATCATCTTCATCTTCTTGAAGATCCACTGAAGCAGTCTTGGCTTGCTCTGCATTCCCCTCAATCGCTGCGTCTTCGTCTTTCTTCCAGATTTTCTGCACAAAGTACCGGAACAGCGACGTGGTCTTGAACCACTGGCCTTTGCGCTGGAACATGCGCGCGTAGAGCCGCTGCGCCATGGGCGGCACGTCGTGCAGGAACGTCGTCGCGATCGCGCGCTCGCGGGGCGAGAAGAGCCGCGCAAAGTCCTGGCGCTCGTACAGGATCGTATGGAGCACCATGTTGAAGTGCTTCACGTACGCGTCTCCGTACTCGGCAGGATCGGCGCCTTCGCTGCGCCTCCTCTCTATTGCGTCAGACGCAGCGGAAGCAGCGCCAGCGCCATCCGCAAGCTCGGCGGCATCCATGTCACACTTGTTGGTTGCACTTGTTGGTATTCAATGTCACAAAGTTCCTGTCACTCTTTTTTAAGTGCAAAATGTCACTAAACCGAATGTTTCAATTGCTTTTTAAAGCGAGCAGGTCACTCTTTCATGCACAGATGCCACTAAACTGAGTCGCTTCTTCACTTTTTGCGCGCCACTTTTTTTTACAGTATTTTTAAACACGTTGCCACTTCAGAGTCACTTTCGCACTGTACCAGTAAGAAGCACACCATCACAGGAGTCCCTCATCGTGCAACTGGAAGCGATGTCGCCCCGCCCTTGTCTCTCCCGGCCCCCTCATGTTCGTTCGCCAGCAGCTCACAGTGCGAGAATCGAAATTGAGAGGGTTGCATCAGCATGGGGGGCAAGCGACGCGTCGGCGCCGGCAACGACGCTGCGGCCCTGGGCATCGCGCCGCGCTCGGCGGCGGCGTCTGCGTCGGGCCGCGGCGGCGCCAACTACAACGGCAACCTGACCAACTACCAGCGCAAGATCATCTGCGAGTTCTACCACAAGAACGGCGGCGTGATGTCGCAAAAGGACCTCGCGCAGTGGACCAAGCACGAGTTCAACCTCAAGAAGACGCCCGCGCAGTCAACGATCTCGGGCATCCTGCGGCGCCAGCACGAGTTCATCAACATGAGCTCGCTCGAGCTCGGCATCAAGAAGCGCCGCGTCGTGCAGCACCCGCTGCTCGACCAGGCTCTCGCCAACTGGGTCATCCAGTGCGCGCACCGCGGCATCACGGTGCAGGGCGACATGACCAAGGAGAAGGCCAAGCACTTTGCCAAGATGCTCGAGATCCCCGAGGACGAGCAGCCCGAGTTCTCGAACGGGTGGCTGCACTCGTTCCAGCTGCGCCACAACTTCAGCTTCCGCAAGTTCAACGCCGACAACAACAACAGCAACAACGGCAACGCGTCCGAGAACAAGAAGATCCTGCACTTTACAACCATGGAGGCGCTCGTGAACGAGGCGGACAAGTACGAGCTCTCGAACATCTTCGCCATGGAGGAGACGGGCGTGCTGTACACGCTGCCGCCGACCCAGAACGCGGTCGAAGAGGACCCGATGCGCGCGAAGAAGCGCTTTGTCGTCGCGCTCGCGGCGAACGCCGATGGCTCCGAGAAACTGCAGCCTTTGTTTGTGTCGCACCATGAGCACCCCAAGTGCTTCAAGAAGAAAACGGCCGAGCAGCACGGGTTCCACTACTTTTGGAACCACAAGGCGTGGATGACGGGCGTCATCTTCTCGCGATGGATCCAGCGCCTGGACTTTGCCATGGCGACGCAGAAGCGCCGTATCCTGCTCTTCATCAACGACGCGCCATCGCACGTGGTGTCCCACTTGGAGCTCAAGAACGTCGTGGTGTTCATCTTGCCGACGGGCGCGTCGCAGATGCTCAACCCGATCACGGCCAATTTGGTGTCGACGTTCAAGAAGCGCTACCGCCGCCACCACGTGCGCTACGCGATCGACAAGGCCGAGGAAGGAAGGAAGTTCTTGTTCGACGTCGACATTCTGCAAGCGATGCGCTGGGCGAACGCGAGTTGGGAGGAGATCACGCGCGAGACGATCGAGCGCAGCTGGGCCGCGACGCACACGATCCCCGACCGCGTCCCGATGCGTCACGACCTCGAGGACCACGAGTTTACTTTTTTGGAGACGGAGCTCTCGCATTTGTTCCTGTTCTTGCGCCTTCAGGACGTGCTCCCACTGAGCGAGTATCTCGACGACGATGAGAAATCAGAAAACAGTCTCCACGAGGAATTTTTCGAGGTCGTGCAGAATACGGACGAAGTGCCCGACGACGAGTTTGACGAGGATGCCGACGAGGTCGCGACGCCGAGTCTCTCGCTGCAAGAGAAGCTCAAGGCGTTCCGCGACGTGCTCCAGGTGCTGAAGGACCGGAACGACTCGGACGACAGCGCGCTGACGGCGTTGCGCAGAGTCCAGGACGCGATCCGCACGGAAGCGCGGCAGGAGACGGATTCCACCGACGGTGCCACTGTCCACACTTCCGGTTCTGCCATGTCAGCCAGCGGCACGAACGCATCTTCCAGCAACAAGAACGACGGCACGACGACGCTCGATGGCAGTGATGCCACAACGCTGGACTTTGCCAGCACCGAGGACTCGGCTGCGATGTCGGCGCTCGAGAACATCGACTCGCTGACTGCGCCCGCGAGCGTGGCCGCCGCCGAGGTGATGCTGCGCAACGTCGCTGATGAAGAGCACAAGCTGGAAGGCGACTTCCACGCAGTCATCTAAGGACGACAACGGTTCTGAGAAATCTAGTGGCTGCGAAGTCGAGCAAGCGACAACGATGATGGGAGTCGGAGGACAACGGGAGCGAGTCACGCGTGGTGTATCCAAATGGTACATAAATGCATTCTTTCTTTGTGTGTGTGCGTGTGTTTCAGAGCAGCAAATGTGGGAAAGATCGCTTTTTTTTGCTGGTGTCTCTTTTATTTGGAACTTGAACAAAGCAATTGGGATACACACAAGAGAAAAGATCGCTTTTTTTTTTCTTCCCACGAGCAGCTCCGAAGCGTGGGAACGAACCTTCGGATCGCAATAGAGATCGCAGAGCAGATCCATGTCATTCGCTCTCTGTGGCACCACTGCGCACGATGCGTCTGTGCCGCCGCCGTGAAAGGCAACTCTGGCCACGGTCTCAACTGCCTCGTCCTGTTCGTTTAGAAACGCGTTCGAAATACGTTGAAACAGCACTCACAAGCCGAAACCCTCTTGTTAGAAACGTAATAGAAACATAGACACCTGTCTCGCAGACTGCAAACGAACGTCTCGGAATTCCAGTCGTGGGTCAGAATCTCGACATACAAACTTCCATATGCCAACCGACCGCGAGCGCGCGCCGCAGCCATGTTCTCCGACCGACCGGCTGCTGCCATACAAACGCACGACAGCGCGCACACTGCGCGCCATACAATGTCAAATGCCAACGCGACCAACCGGAACGTCTCCGAAATTGAGGCTGTGTGGACTGTGTAACGCAGTTCCAACCGACCGTTGATGAACCCTCTTCGAAAACATACTGTACCCAAGACAACAGCTCCGCGACAGCGCGACCGACCGTAGAAACGCTGCGAAAAAGCGGCCGTGTAGCGAATTCCGGCACGAGCAGCGGCCCATTCGGGCGGGTGGAAAAGCGCTCATTCCGCAATTTGCTGCGTCGTGCGCTCCTCAAGCCCAATTGATTGCCCCAAGATGCCTCTCGCGCGCGGCAACGTGTCTCCGGCGCGCGGCACATCCACGACCTGCGCCAATTGGTGCAGGGCCTTGCGCAACAGCGACAACGGCTGCAAGAGCAAGCGGAGCTTTGCGCGTGAATATGCTGCGCCACAGCCTCGCGATACGCAATCAAGTTGTCGCTACCACACACAACACTCACATTCATATTATAGAAAAAGGCACCGCCTAGGTTTGTCAAGTGCCGTGACACCAGTACAATAATAATATTATTGCAACTACAAACAGCAACGCTTTACCGCGTTCATCCCACCTGGCCTACTTTTGCAGCACGAGCATGCGGTAGCGCTCTTTCTTCTTCTTGGTGAGGTTGAGCGCGAACCCCGAGCCGATGGTCTGCAGCACGGACTTGTGGCGCCGCATCTCGCTCACGACGCCCTCCCAGCGCCGGAACGCTGCGCTCAGCTGCCGGTTTTTTGCGGTCACAAAGAACTTGAGGAAGATCGCGCGCTGGCGTGTAAAGACCGTCACCTCGCACCACTTCTAGCGCGCGACTGCGAGCTTCCGGTGCAGAAACTTGCGCATGATGCGCGTCGACGCCTGCTGCACGCGGATCTGCTCGGGCATGAGCAGGTACCGCAGCGCATAGTCGGCTGTGTGCGCGCGTTGGCCTCGGTGGTCACGGCCTCGAGCGTCGCCACTTCGCGCGCACATGCGTCCATGCCGTTGCGCATCTCTTCGCTAATGTGCGTCGCCTGCAAGTGCGCGAGTCGTGCTTTCGCAGCGATCAACTCGAGCTCGAGATCGTGCACGCGGGTGAGGAAATGCGTACGACACGTGCACGCGAACTCGACCAGATGCAATTCAATGATTTGTGCGTCCAGCTGCGCGCGCTGCTCATCACCTGCTAAGCATGTCACGAATTCCATGAGCTTCTTTTCCATCTCACCCACCCCACAGATATGCGCACAACTGGCGACGTGCTGCACGCGTAGGCGACATTCCCGAGCGTCACGAGCGCCCAGTACAGAACTTCTGAGTCGTGAATGTACGCGTCGAGGGCGTCGCGCAGCAACGCGAGTCCGTTTGCGTCCACGATATCCCATTTACCACTTGCTGCATACAGTAAACAGTACAAGCAAACAAAAAGATCAGAAATGACACCGTGAATGATGGTCATGCATCAAATGATGGTCATACACTCACTCACCATTTGCACACGAGAACACACCGAGCAGGTAGCAGCATTCTGCGACTATAAGCGGCTGATGGCGGTACGCATCGCGGTCCATGAACGACAGCGCGAGCGGCACGATGCCACACACAGACGCGAGTTGCTTGACCGAGTCGTTCTGGTCCAAAATTGACCCGAGCAGTGCGAGACACATAATGGGGACGCGCAATTCCTGCGCATCCTTCTCGATCACGCTCTCACCATCGTGGTCTTCATGCGCTCTCATTCTCCCAAACGCCGGTGTGTACCGTTCGAGGAGCGCAGAAACCGATTGCATCCGCGACAGAGAGCTCAAGAATCGCTGGGTGTGCGTGCGCAGCTGCACCAACTGCGCGAGCACGTGCAGACTGAGCAGCACATTCGCGTCGTTCTCGTTCGTAGAGCTACAGCTCACCAGCATGCCCATCGCGAGCTCAGTGCCGCGACACGCCAGTAGCTCGGTCTCGACACGCTCGCATTGCTCTCGTGAGGCATTGGCCGCGTTCAGCTGAGCGAAAATCCATTGCAAGCTCTTTAGGTGCACCTGTGGGTCACGCGGACTCTGTGCCATCCGTTTGATCGCCTCCGCTATGGTCGATCAATGCGCCAGTCGCCAGGCCATCGGCGGGTTTGGTGAAGTGACGAAACGCATGACGGTGCTCCAGTTGCCCTTCTTCATGGCGTCCACGACGCGACATCGAATCGAGTACAACGTGTCCCCTTGCAAGCCTCCGATTTGGCGACTGCGCTTGCTGCCGGTGTACGCGTTCACGAAGAGGTCATGGTGCTTGGTGTCGTGCTTGTCGCGATGACAGCAAATCCCGAGCTCAAAGTGCAGCGATAAACCCCGCAGCGGCTTGTACCAGCGCACGATCTGCCAGTACACGTGGATCTCGTGCGACGCGATGCACGACACGAGGAGAAATGGTTCGGGAGGAGCTGCAGAAGCGCACGCAATGCGAACCTGAATCAGTCCTACAGCGGACAGGTCTTTGCCATGCAAAAAGAAATAAAGAAAGAAGAAACACACATACACATATTCACGCGCACGTACTTACAAGTACCACCGCATTGTCGAGGATCGGTTTAATGTGCCAGCAGCTGCCAGGTGCTTCTTTCAACGGCTTCGCCATTGGCTGCATGCCCAGCAGTTTGCCACCGCGAGTGGACACAGCACTGCCTGCAGCACCTGTCTCCGTCGCCTTGTCATACTGGAACTGGATCGGGTTGATCGAATTGGGCGACGTGGCGCATGTGCAGCACCTGCATCTTGCCGTGTGGATAGCCGATGACCTCGACGAGCGCGTCATGGCGCACACCGCCACCGCCGCCATCGACACGCCCGAGTTTCCGACCGTTGAGCGTAAAGGCGAGCGGCACGATGTTGTTCCCCGCGAGGATTTTGAACTGCGCTTCGTCCACTGCGCAAAGCGCAAACGCGACGCTGGACTCGGGAGACGATGACGTCATCATGGCTACACCACTATCATTCGCTGTCAGAGGTACCTGGATGTGCGCGAAAAAGGTCTCGCTCGCGAGCACGAGGTTGAATGGGATCCGTTTGTCTGCGTAGTTGCACACGACGCGCGCGGATTGCGCGACTTCGGCGCTCGGCAGCGTCACGCCATCCGTGAACACGCACAGCACGCCACAGAACCGCCCCAGGACACTTGAGCCGTACAGATTGCTCATCGTCGTGATCTTGACGACAGCTTTGCGGAAGTAGAACGGTTCAATGTCGATGCCCTCGTCGTCGCGACGAAACAGAGCAGGTTTCTGGCCCGATACCTCGCCGGTGACAGTGTTGAGGTAGTAGAAACACTTGGAGCCAGCATCGAAGAGCTTCATGTACGTTTCCCGCACGGGCGAGCGAATCGCGCGTCTTGCGAGGAACGCGCGCGCACAGCGCTGCATGCGCTTCGCGGCGTCATTCTCGCTTAGCTCGCCGCTCTTCTTCTTGGCCGCGACGTCTTTGTCGGGGGCCAGGAACCTCGAGAGCACCTTGGGCTTCTCCCACGTGCTCTCGTTCGTGCGCGTGTTGACGTAGTAGCACCGCTTGGCGATCGGGTCGTACTGCTTCTCGTACATCGTCACGGCGAGACACGCGAGCAGCGTGCGGCTCACGAACGCGCGCGCTTGGCGCTGGATCACGCGCCCGGCGCAGTCTCCCTCGTGAGCGTGCCATTCGGCGACCAGTTGCGTCTTGGGGTCGTTGTCGGCCACGGCATTGCGACGCGAACTGGCGTGGCCGCCGCGCCCGCCTCGGTGGGTCGCACTGCTGCCCGTGGCGGTGCCGCGCATGGTCCTTTGTGTGCGCTCGTGGAATGCACGAGCAGTTCTAACGGCGACGCTTGAGGGGAATAAATATAGCTAGTAGCACTGTCAACTACTACTGGAAAAAGCTATGCGATGCTGGTTGTATGGGCTTTATTCTCCGCGCCTGCTGCTTTTGACGCGCGGGTGTCCTAGCGCTTTGGCCTAGCGTCCTATTCTGCATCCTGCGGTCTCTCAGCGTCGTCATCAGAGCGAATGCCAAGGCACTGCAGCTCCTGTATCCGGTGCTCGACGGTGTCCAGCTGCTTGCGCAACGACCGACGGCGGCCTTTCTTTGCCTTGCCCTGCACTTCGTCCAGTTCGCGCTGGAGCTGCTGCGCCTTCAGGGTTAACTGCACGGCGTCGCCCGTGACCAGATGCGCATGCTCCTCGCAATACAGCAGCGTCTCGTCTTCGTCGGTCGCGCGGCAGGCTTCGCAGAGCAGGATGTGCATGCGGCAGTACTTGCAGCGCGTGCCCGAGACGACATCGTATGGCACGTCGCAGCGCTCGCACTTACCCGTGATCGTCGGGTCTGCGGACGCCATAGCCACGCGCTGGTCAAACACAAAGTTCTTGCCCTGGAACAGACCGCCGCCGTCGGGGTACTTCTCCAGGTACCGATGGATCCCGCCCTGCAACTGGTACACATTCTCGAGCCCGAGGTGCTTGAGGTACGCCGACGCCTTCTCGCACCGGACGCCGCCCGTGCAGTACATGAGAATCTTGTCCTTCTTCTGCAGCTCCGGGAGCTCCGCACGCACCCACTCGGGGAACTGGCCAAAGCGGCGCGTCTTCGGGTTCAGCGCGCCTTCGAAATGGCCAATGCTGCAAGCAGCACGTGAGCGTGTCAGATGAGCCACTAGTCAACGAAGAGCTACGCATGCGTGTGTGTCAGAGAGAGAGAGAGAGACGTACTTGTACTCGTAGTTGTTGCGCACGTCGATGAGCGCGATGCGCTCGCGGTCGGTCGTCTGCTGCTCGCGATGGAACTCCTCGGGGGTCAAGTGCGTGCCGCCGTGCGCGAGGTCGCACTGCGCGTCGGGGACCTCCATCGCCACGATCTCCTGCACGAGCCGCACCTGGAGCTCCAGGAACGGCTCGACGTCCGCGCCGCTGGTCTTCCAGTCGATGCCCTCAAAGTGCGGCGACTGCTGCATCGTCGCGATGTACTGCGCGACGCTCTCGGCCCTGCCGCCGAGCGTGCCGTTGATGCCCTCCATCGCGATGCGCACGCGGCCCGTGAGCGCCAGGCGCGCGCACAGCTGCTCGTGGTTGCGTACGAGCTGCTCCACCTGCGCCACCGTGTCGCCCAGACGCACGTACTTGTAGTAGAGCACCACGGCGTACGGGGCAACGTCGTGCACGCGCGGGAGCGCTATCGGCGGCGCCATGTCACGTGTCTATTGCGCGCGTGACGGAATGGTTGGGGTCGGGTCAGTTCTCTTCGTTATTGGACTCGCTAATATGATATTGGAGCTTTGGCTTGACCATCAGATCTGATCTGCGCCAACAATATCACATGTGGAGGTCACCATATAATTTTTCAGATAAAGGTATCAACTATGCGAGTCGAATCCCTTGAATGTGTGGTGAGCCATCCATCACTTGATAAAGTGGAAGAAGCGAACGATGGTGAGCGAACGTATGCGCTCGGTGCTCTGGAAGGACGGCGGCCTGCAGCTGATCGACCAGCGCCAGCTGCCCAAGGCGCTCGTGCTCATGCGCTGCGAGTCGGTGGACCAAGTCAAGCAAGCGATCTTCGAGATGGCAGTGCGCGGCGCGCCGGCCATCGGAGCCGCCGGTGCCTTTGGCCTCGCGATCGCCGCGCGCGCCTTCCCGATCACGGACGCGGCCACGTACGTGGATGGGTTGCTTGTTGTTATATCGTTGCTGTATTTGGTAATGCTAATGCTAATGCGTGCGCCGGTTGCAGGAAGGAAGAGCTCTTGGACGCGATCAAGCAAACCAAGGCCACGATCGATGACGCACGGCCGACCGCCGTCAACCTCGTCTGGGGTACGCTATAGCGCATGGAGACGCACGAAATCCAAACGCTGATGCGCGCATTTCCTATGTATTTTGTGTGTGCACAGCCACTGGTCAAGTCATGAAGGACGTCGAGAAGAAGGCTGCCACGCCAGGCGTGAGCCTCGCAGAGCTTGTGAGCTTCACGCTCGAAGCTGCGCAGGCGCTGGCGGAAGAAGACGTGGAGATCAACCGCCGTCTGAGCCAATTCGGCGCGGAGATCGTCAGTCACGGCGCCAACATCTTGCACCACTGCAACACGGGCGCGCTCGCGACCGTCGACATTGGCACGGCGATCGGCGTGATCTACGAGTCGCATAAGCAGGGCAAGAATGTGCACGTGTGGGTGGACGAGACGCGTCCTCGACTGCAAGGCGCGCGTCTCACAACGTGGGAGCTGATGCGCGAAGGCGTGCCACTGCACCTCATCGCGGACAATGCTGCGGGCTACCTCATGCTCTCGGGCAAGGTGGACGTGGTGCTCTTTGGCGCTGACCGCGTGGCTGCGAACGGCGACGTCGTGAACAAGATCGGCACGTACAAGCTGTCGGTGGTCGCCAAGGAGAACAAGGTACCGGTGTTCGCGTGCGTGCCGGCGTCGACGATCGACTTGAGCTTCCAGGAAGGGCTGTCGATCCCAATCGAGGAGCGCAACGCAGAGGAGGTGACGATGGTCGGGAGCGAGCGCATCGCGCCCGAGAACTGCCCGGTGTTCAACCCGGCGTTCGACGTCACACCGCACCAGTACCTGACGGGCATCATCACGGACGAAGGCATCTGCTACCCGCCTTTCGAAGTGAGCCTCGCGAAGGCCAAGGCCGCCGCGGACAAGCGCATGCAGGACCAGCGCGACTAGAGCTCCACCAAGGCTATGATCATCACAATAAAACTGCACCTGATTTCACCTGAAGCTCAACAGACCTCATTCACAATAAGACGGCAACACATTCTATTGAAGTCCGCACTGCAGTTGCGGACTTATCACTACATTTCTATTTGCATCCTCGATGATGCACGGTCTACAGACGGATTTACCCAATTTGAGAGTGTTTCGACCAGCTCACAAGCTGCCGAGAGCCACAAGGATGATGCTTGTTCGGGTGACACAACCGAGTCATTTACCCAAGTCGACAGCGCTTCATTTCAAAACATGGCGCACATGGAATCAGTCATCTCACATGGCTTCAACGCGAAAATGGAAGGAAGGAGCAGGGCCGAAGTACACACACAGGCAGTCGCGACTACTGTCTATTTTAGTACCCTGTTTAAATCGATCCTATCAGAAACGAGTGAGGCAGTGTGACTAACTGACTTCAGTGAGGATTCAGACAAGAACGCATACAGAAGAAACAGCAGCAACGGTACCGCAAGCGACTAACCATCTTAAATCAGTATGAAAGACGCGTCGTGAAGCCATTTGCAGATAAATCTATACCCCTTCATTTCCGATCGAGCTGAAACATCGGCAGATCCATTAAATCAATTGGCGCAACTTCAACATGACGAGAGAGAAATTTCCAGCCACGCAGTGGTCCCTTGGCTCGGATGGACGAATGGACGACTGAATGCGCGCCTCAGTCGACAATTTGCCCCAAAGCGCGCACACGACGACGACAACTCACGCTCCCGAGGACCACCAGAAGCTGCCGCCATGCTGCCGTCCACGGCGCTCGCGGCCGAGAAGAAGAAGAAGCTGTCGCTGCTGAACGCCGTGTTGGCGCGGGTCCTAGCGCTCTTGCGGCAGCTGTTCGTGCTCCGAGGACGCAGCGCGGACTCTGTGGCCGTGAACCGGCGAGTCGCGGCCGCGGGCGTGACGGGAGCGACGGCAGTGGCGCTGCTGATAGCGTACATTGCGCGTGGCTTCTGCCAGACGCCGTACGAGGTCGTGCACCTGATGCTGCATGTCGCGCACACGGTCGCGAAGACCGCTGCAGCGTACATTGCGCGAGGCTTCCGACCGCTGTACCCGAAGTGGACGTTCCGGTTCGAAGTGCTCCGCGCAGTCATGCGGTGCACAACGGAGCTCTACGGCCACCGCGCGGTCGTCGAGACGCATGCAAAGCACATCCGCCACACGAGCAGCGTGCTCGGCAGCGCCGTGGGCTGGTGCTACAGCAAGTTCCACGGGAGTCGCGTCGAACCGGTGCATGTGAACGGCCTCGAGCACGTCTGGATCAAGGACCACGGAGCTGCTGCTGGTTCCAAAGACGACGCACTACACTTCGTCGTGATCTATTACCACGGCGGCGGGTACGCTGTGCTCAGTCCGCGGATGTACATTTACTTCTGCAACACCTTCCGCAGCGCGATCCGAGACGAGCTGACGCACAAGTACGGACACCACGTGCGCGTCGACTTCCTGCTCGCCAACTACCGCAAGGTTCCGGAGCACCCGTTCCCGGTCCCAGCGATGGACGCTGTGGCGATCTACGACTACGTCGTCGAGCAGCTCGAGATCCCGTGCCAGCGCGTGGTCCTCGCAGGCGACTCGGCCGGCGCGGGGCTCGTGATGTCGACGCTGCTGCGCGTCCGCGACCGCGACCCGCGCGCGCTGCCTCTCGCAGGGATCCTCATGTGTCCGTGCGCAGACCTGTCAGAGAGCGAGAAGCTCGAACCGTCGCCGCACTGTGTGCTCTCGCAGTCCATGATCGACGCCGCACGACAAGCGTACCATCTCACGACGCACGACCGCACGACGTGGCTGGATGCGTCGCCGGCCCACTGCGATCTGCGGAACCTCCCGCCCGTGTTCCTGCAGACCGCGACGCTCGACTCGCTGCACTCGCACTCGAAGGAGCTCATCAAGAAGGCGCAATCGGACGGCGTCGCGAACTGGGAGATCGACATCCAGCACGACGTGCCGCACGTGTTCACCGTGTTCCCGACGATCGTGCTCCCGTACGCGATGGTCGGGGTCCGCAACATGGCGGCGTTTGCTGCCAAGCGGATCCACGAGGTCACGCTCGCGCGCGAGCAGCAGCACAGCAGCGCAGCAAAGAACGCGGCGGAGCAAGAGGGCAGTGACAGTGTGAGTGCCGCAGCGTAAGCGGATGCTTCTTTTAAACTATGGATGTAAGGGTGAAAATGTGTCTATGAGTTGTGCACTTGATTCGTCTCTTGCATTGGCTGGCGACTGCTGTCTAGTTCGTCAATGCAGCACTGATCTTCGCTAGACCATCGGCTGCCCCACTCGCAATAACGCTGCGAAGCCTACGCTGCGACAGGCACGTTGGCACACGCTTGAGGCTCGTCATGCTTGGCCATCGTCTCTCGAAGCGGCTCGGATCCCGCCACCGCGCGATGGAAGTGCCTGGCAGCGAACGCGGCCATGCTTTGAATCCCGACCAGCGCCTGGGGCAGCATCAGCGTCGGGAACACCGTGAACACGTGGGGCATGTCTTGCTGCACGTCCAGCTCCCAATCCGTCACGCCATCGCGCTGTGCTTTCGCAAACAGGTCCCGCGAGTGCGAGTGCAGGTAATCGAGCGACGCCGTGTGCACTTGCACGGGCGAGAGGCCGCGGAGGTCGCAGTGCGCCGGCGAGGCATCGAGCCACGTCGTAGGGTCGTGGACTGTCTTGTGGAGCGCAGCAATGCACGAATCGATCAGACTCGCCGAGACCACGCAGTGCGGTGGCGCCACAAAATCGCTCGCTTTCCACAGACTCGCCATCGGGCAGATCGCGATCGCCGCCAGTGGCGAGTACTCGCGCGGTTTGCTGTCGCGTAGCCGCAGCAGCGCCGACATTGTGAGCCCGCCGCCAGCCGAATCGCCTGCGATGATGATGCGGTTTGGCGGCACGCCACACTGCTCGACGACGTACTCGTACGCCGCGACGGCGTCCTGGGCCGGGACCGGGAACGGATGCTCGGGGATCTTGCGGTAGTTGGCGAGGAAGAAGTCGACTTCCGGGTTCTTGATGCCATGCGACGCGCGCAGTTTGTCGCGGATCGCCCAGCGGAACGTGTTACAAAACGGAATGTACAGCCGCGGACTCAGCGTCGCGTACCCGCCGCCGTGGTAAAACACGACTACGAATCGCTCGCTCTTGTCGTCGTCGTGTTTGTCTGTTGCAGGCTTGATCCAGAGGTGCTCGAGTCCGTTCACGACCACAGGTTCGACGCGCGTGTTGTGGTATCTGCTGTAGAACAATCCGAGCGCGGTGCCGAAGAACGCGCTCAGGTTCCGCACGCGCTTCGCGTACGTCTCGACAGCCATGCGGTGGCCGTAGAGCTCGCTGCCGCAGCGCATCACGGCGCGCGTCACCTCGAAGCTGAACGTCCAGTTCGGGTACAGCGGCTTGCATCCACGCGCAATGTACGCGAGCACGGTCCTGACGATCGTGGCCACCACGCTCGCTGCCAAATGCGCCATTTCCCACGGCGTCCCGCAGAGATTGCGGCCCAGCGAGTGCAGCACAAGCGAGCTGCCTGTCACGCTCATCAGTAGCCGCCACGGCATGCGGCGTGCGTGCGTCACAGCGGCCGCGCCAATGCGCTTGAGCATGAACATGCGCCAGAGCAGCGCGAGCAACCGCGCTGCCTTGGGCTTGCGCAGCGGCGCGCTCGAGAGCGTGGACGCCACGTGCATGGCGAGGCAGACGGGGAGGAGTCAGGGGCGCTTGCTCGCGACACGACGCGTCGGCGACTGACACCCGCATCGCGAGCGCCGCGGGTCCGATCCCAGCGGCGCATCATGCGCAGCGTGGCATCTTTTCAGCACAGTCGGCGGTCGCGCTTCGGGCTCTTGATGCCGTCATCTCGCGTCTGATTGGGCTGTTACGTAAATCTACGTGATGAAATTGGTAGCAGTTAATTGTTGCAAAAACTGATGTTTGAGGACTACAGTGCGCGCCATAAATATGTGCCGACCGGTTTTTCTTGAATAATTACGCCAAAAATGCGATTTTTAAGCTAAAAAATGGTAATTTTGCTCTCGAGACGAAAAGCTGTTGGGGCATATACTTTTTTTCCCGCATTCGATGAGTACTTTTGTCGCGGCTAAGCTGATCATCATTCTTGCCCCGACAAAAATACGTGCCGATTGAAGAAAGCCCGTGTTATTTAGCTTTTACGTCTGTTTCAGAGCCTGTCAGTAGTTGGTCTTTGCTCCTCAGGCTTCTAGGACTGTACAGACACCGTCCGTCATTAAAAAAAACAATTTTTGCAAAAGCTGTGTGTAATGGGGCTCCCCATTACATGGGGCCTCGGGTCAGGAGAGTGTGGGTT
>JAADVP010000180.1:0-32433 GCA_023335675.1 Globisporangium solare | reverse complement strand
CCCCCCACACACACACATAGCGGTAAACATGCAACAAACAAACAAGCACACTACGCCCAACGAGATCTTTCGTGTCGCATGCGCGCCAGTCGTTCGGGTGCGCGTACCTGGTTGAGTTCGGCGACGTTGGTCTTGAAGTTCTTCTTGCTGAGGTTGGTGACGAGGTAGTGGATCTGCCAAAAGAGCGGCGACGCGAAGGACACCATGGCTGCGAGCCGGGGGGGGAGCGAGGGCGACGACGGTTCTTCTCTTCTCTCGAGCTGCCGCGGGTCGAATGAACAGAGCTGCTGCTGGGGGGAAAAGAATCGAAACTAGCGGCGACGGAGGGGGGGAGAACGTGCAGAGTGATGGTCGGATCCACTCGTGAGCGGATCCGCTGCTGCGTAACTGTTCCCACATACAGTACTGCACAGTGTATCCACTATGCAGAAACACGCACGCAACGTGTTTCTCCCACTGTTGGTACACACTTGAGTACACGCAGACGCGCGATTGCGTACACCGTCCGCCCGCTGTGTACGGCGTGTCGAGTGTGTGCCTCCCTCTCCTCTTTTGACCGGCTTGCGAGGGGGGGACGACGACGACAACGCCATCCGCACGCGCCATGTCGCCGCCGCCGCCAGCGCCGCCGCACGCGCTCCACTTTGACGCGGCGCCCGAGGCGAGTGACTTCTTCTTCGGGAGCGTCCTGGGACAGGGTTCCTACGCCAAGGTACTGCTGCGTGCGTGTGTCTATATGGAAGGAAAACTTGGTGGCTGCTTGTTTGTTTTTGCTTTTTTTTCGGTGTTGGTGCGCGCTCGTGGCCATTGCTGACTACTGACACTGGGGGATTACACACGCAGGTGTTCCATGCGCGCATGAAGAAGGACACGATGGACTTTGCGGTCAAAGTGATGGACCAGGGCTTTATCCGCAAGGAGAACAAGGCGGCGTTCGTGCTCACGGAGCGCAAGGTCATGTCGCGCCTGGTGCACCCGAACATTGTCAAGTTCTACTGCAGCTTCCGGGTACGTGCTGCTGCTTTTTTTTCTTTTGCTTGCGTCGCTTGGCCATTGACACACAGGGACGGAATGCGGCCTGGATGTTGGCCATTGAACTGACGCGCTCGTGGCTCTAATGAGCAGGACACGCAGAGCCTCTACTTGGCGATGGAGCTGTGTCGCGGCGGAGACCTCTTTGGCGTGATCAGGTACCACTGCACCCCGCGCATTTGCTGTCCTTTCTGAGGAGGAAAGAAAAGTGTACCCATACGTGCTCTCCACTCATTCTTTGCGTTGGTGGCTTCCGCATGACTGTCGCATACGCTCCCATCAGAGACGAGTACAAGAACAACCAGGAGCAGGGCGTGATGGACACGGCGTGCTCGCTCGAGATGACCAAGTTCTACGTCGCCGAGATCGTCCAGGCGCTCGAGTACATGCATCAAAAGGTGTGCGATGTGCCGTAACTGCTGCAAAGGGCGTTGACTAACATTCCATTGGTGTGTGTGTAATCCTCTGTAGCATGTGATTCATCGCGATCTCAAGCCCGACAACCTGCTTCTCAGGTACGCACTGCAATGCTGCGGTGGGTGGCGCTAATTGTTGTGAAGGCTAAAGGACGTGGAGCTGGCTGTGTTGGCAGTGAGGATGGGCACCTGAAGGTGACCGACTTTGGCACAGCAAAGGTACGAAACGCTGTTCATGCATTCGATGAGCAAGCAGGCTGCAGAATGAACCAACTGAGTCCAGGTGCGTTTGTCTCGCAGGATCAAGACGACACCAACAGCGATATTAACCAGTTCTGCGGCACGGTGTCGTACGTGTCTCCCGAAGTGCTTCACGACAAGCCAGCGACTAGAGCATGCGATCTCTGGGCGCTTGGGTGCATTATCTTCCAGGTACGTTGCGACTTTTGCGCGGTGCGTGATTCGTTGCGCAACGCTGATCGTCAAGACTGCTGTTTTGGCTGGTGCCAATAGATGCTCACTGGTCGCACGCCGTTCGTCGCTGAGAACGATTACCTGACATTCCAAGTGGTAAGCAGGACGCCTCTTGTTCCAAAGATCTTTGTCACAATAGGCTCACGGTGCCTCGAGTTTGGTGCTGCGTTGTCCAGATTATCAACCACTCGAGCGAGACGTTTGAATTCCCCGAGTCCGTGCCAGAAGATGCCCAGGATCTGATCCGGAAATTGCTTATTCAGGTAAAGAATCCCGAGCACACGAACGTCGGTGCACTGCTCCTTACCGCTGTTGATTGCGCCGTTCTGTTCTCATTTCCCAGGAACCTTCAGAGCGCATTGGCGCGTCCCAGGACGAAGCAGGATACGCCGAGTTGAAGGTTCGTTTTGCGCACCAGTGCCTACAGAGACAATGTGTGGCGTCCTGATCATGTGCATGTGTTCTGTGCCGCAGAACCACCCTTTCTTCGATGGGATCGAGTGGGATACGCTGACAACGCAGACGCCGCCGTACATCCCGCCTCCCCTTGAACTCCCAGAACCCAAATTGGTAAAGAGCCATCGCGAACCTTGCGCTCTGTGCAGGAAGGAGCATTGTTTGTGTTTACACGTGAGTTGCTATTGCAGGATGGCGCGTCGGAGCACTGGACGGTTGCCGAGTACTTCTCAGACGACGCGTTCTCTGAGAGCACGACGGATGATTTTGTTTTGAAGTACGCTTCATGATGTTGCTCGTTGTCCTTGAGCCTTGCGCTGGATTTGTAACGGGGGAAAGCGTGTGTATGCACTGCTCTCCCTGTCTAATAGCAGGACGCGCAGTAGCAGCTCGATGCGTACTGGTAAACCAGCGTGCATCGCAGACGACGAGCAGGTGCGCTTCGAAGCGAAGGTGAAGATCCACTCCAAGATGTTCAAGCGGACGCGTGAGGTACGTCGCTGCTTTGACGCCGCTGTGCTGTCTCGGGATGCCTCGTAACGCGACTTGGCTGCTGTGGTTTTATGAAAACGCAGCTCATCCTCACCGATGCGCCTCGATTGGTCGTCTTGAGCGCGTGGTCGGGCAAGTTCAAGAAGGAGATCTTCTTGACTGCCGACACCAAGATCAAAACTATCGGACAGCACACGTTCGACATCATATCGGTGCGAAAACCTTCATTTTCTTTTCATGGGCTCTTCGTGCTGGAAAAAAGTGGACTAATGTCTGGTCTTTTGTTGAAAATGAGTGTAGCCTTCGGGGACCTTTCGAGTGACGGATCCGATCAACCTGACGCAGAACTGGGTCCGCGCCATCGCAGACGCAGTTTCCGATTAAGGTTGCGACGCCGTCGTTGCCTGTCTTCGCGGATACACACAACGTTTCCTGGTCGCAGCCGTCCCTCTGTGTTCGTATGAAGAAGAGGAACTGTTTTTTAAAACACGGAGGAATGGAAATCGTTTTGTTTTTGGCTCTACGTAGCTCAATAGCTGTCTGCAGTGATCGAACACGTCTCCGCCGTTCGGGCACGCTGTGGTGGCGTCGACTTCACCTGACATGTCGCTGGGTCGCAGGAATAATCAGAGAAGAGCAGGAAACGAAGCACTGGCAGTGGACATCGTGACTGGAGCGTCTTCCTCTTGCTCCGAGACCACACGCAGCAGAAATGGCTTGGGATTGCATTGTGCACCGACTGTTCTATCAGTCTGACTACACTTTCTGGGATGAGAAAGTGCAACGCAACAGCTAATGATATCGAAATGTGTGGCTACCGTGACAAGTGATGAACGCAGCTGATAGATTCTCCACACTCGAGCGTCGTGGAAGCAGCAGAAAGGTGTCGCAGACGGAGCTATTGGAGCGACAGCAACGACACGTCTGTTCAAACAACTCGCAAGTGTGATGCACAAAGTAGCATTCAATGCTCAACGGGTTGTGGCTGCGGCATCGGACACAAACGTGGGGTCGCATTCGTCTCGCATTCGCTTCGCGCTTCCACGTATGCTCTCAGCATCCATCCATATCCACTCTCGCATCGAGCTTTTCCACCAGCGTGCCGATGGTCTCGTACAATCGGATCTGCGCCTGCTCAAACAGCTTTGCCATGCGCTTCCGTTGCTCGTTCGCATCGCGGCAGTCCGCAAGTTGCGCCTCGAGGCTACAAAGGCACAGACGATGGGGTTCTAGGAGGCTTTTCGGGTCGCGCGCCTCGAGCTTGGCTATCGACTGGCGGAGCGTCTCAATGTCGGACTCGAGTTCAACGATGGCAGTCTCTTCTTCCTCGATCGTTCTCGTGAGCCTGTGTCTCGCTTGCGCATAGTGGGTTGCGGCGCGGCAGCACGACGCGAGCGCATGCTCCTTCTCGCGACTCGTTTGTATCTCCTTGACAACGCGCTGCTTCGACGCCATCTTCGTCTCCAGCTGCAAGGGCTCTGGGCGCGCTCGATGGAAGGCCACGACCGCTTTCTTGGCGGTGTGCACCATGGCGCATGGAATCCACGCGATCATCTTGTGGATAACACTGATCGCCGCTGCGCGCATCACGGCGGGCTGCAGCAAGCGCGCGTACACAGTAGAGTCACAAGCGACGATCTGCTGTGGGCTCGCGAGTCTGTTGTGGGGATCGTGCGCTCGCCTGCGGCAGCAGCAGACAAACGCGCATCGTCGGCGGCGCCTGTCTCGACAATGCTGCTCTTCAAGATGGAGAGCTACGGCGCATTCGATCTCAGAGCAATATCAGACAGTATCTTTGCAATACTCGATTGCATGGACTTTGAATAAGAATCCAATATCTGTACTTGACACAACAACAGCAATTGTTTGAAAGTGCGATAGTTTTGACCAATCAGACGCTGCTTTTCGGCAATTCTTTTGGCGCGCCGCAGCAGAAATGGCCAACTCGGCGACCATGGAGCGCGACGAGCAGCGCCGCGAGAGCGTCCTGGCGCTGCTGACGCTACTGCGCGACCGCGTGCGGCATGAGAAGAAGAGCGGCTTCGCGCAGCTGTTCCCGATGTACGAGCAGCTCCTCAGCCACGTACGTCTGCGCTCTTGTATTTGACTTTCCAGGGCGCCAACGAACGTGCGCTGATCGTGAGCTTGTGGTTTGTCACGTGCAGCGAGAGCGGATCGCCGATCCAGAGCACCACATCGTGCGCGAGCTCGGCCATATCCGCCTGAAGCTCAAGGAGCACGTCGACATGTACGCGCTGTCCGCTTTGCGTGTGGAGTTCGGGAAGTTAAGGCGTTTACATATCTTTTCATTTTTTTTGCTGCAGGTTTCGCGTAGTGGAGCGCTTGGACCAAGTCGTGGACCGATGTTTCGACATCTCGCAGCACGCCGAAACCGCGCGCAATGGTCGGTTGCGAGGGTGCCTACTCAGTGTAGCTATGGACACATAATCGTGGCATTTATGGTGTGTCAAGCAGAGGCGTTCCCCATCGAAGGCGCGATGCGAGTGCTGATTGCGCTCGCTGGCGGACATGACGGCCAGACTTTCCGCTTAGAAGACCCGATGCGCATTGCAAAGGAGGTGATATGCTGCCCGCACAAGAAAGTGCTGCAGAAGGCTTTCACTGAGCCCCTCTCCCCTTCTGTGTGCGTTGCTATGGTTGCAGGAGAACCTGATGCAAGAGAAGCAGCGGCTCGGCGAGCAGATCCGCATGAGCAATGTCCAGTTGGTCTTCGAGTCCAGCGGGCTTTTCAACGCGGAGCCGGTCCCTCTTCATGAAACAAAGTACGATGCCGGAACGGTCCGTGGGAACGGCACGTTGGTGGGACTCACTCACGCTCGTCTTATTGCGCTTGTGCTTGAAATTTGTGTGCACCAGAGTCCTCACGAAGCACAAGTCCGGTCTGTTTGATGGCAATCTGTCGGATCGCCAATCCAGTTTGTGGGTCCCGGATGCGTCTTCCGCGGAGTCGGGAGCTGGATTCATCGGCAGCACGCCATTCGGAGTACGTGCTTTCATCTGCTTTAGCCGTGCCAGCATCGATTTCGTTGACTCTGACGCTCCCAGTCTTTTTGCAAATTCTAGTCCAACAATTTCATGACGCTTTCGGTGGACGAGGCAAACGCTCCGTTGCCAGATATATTTGCACGTTTCCCGTCAGAGTACGTGAGAAATAACTGCAATGGGAGCCAGCGGTAGTGGTCTGGAGTTGGCTTCGATCTGACTTTATATGTTTATTGCTGTAGTCTCAGTTCGTCCCAGCTTCGACAACGCCGTGATCTGAATAGCGACTTTCAGAAGCATCGTACACATGACGAGGCCGAGGTCTTTTTCTTTGACGGCACCAAGGAAGTTCACTGCTCCACAAACGCTGGAGGCACGGACTGGCAGGGTGATGCGAGTAGCCAAACCGCCAGTTCGTCGGACGATTCCATGATACTCGAGTACTACGGGTCTTACTCGCCGAGCAAACCGTGTGCCTGGGAGGATATTGGCGACGTCGATCATGCCGCAAAGTACTCGATCATACCAAGAGAAGAGACGGCGGCGCCGATCCTGAGCATAGACCCTGCAGTCAACGTCGACCGCGACACTCTCGAAGTTTGCGAAATCGACGTAGTTGAGGTACGAACGGTGGTGTACGCTGTGGCTAGCGATATATTGTATCTAACAGCCTTCCACTGTCGCTTTAGGACGCTCTGCGCGTGCTCAATGGCGTCGAGTCAACGATATTTCGGCGACATGTGCAATCGGCCTCGTTTCGATTGCCAGAAATGCGAAAGCTGAAGCTTCGGAATGGGACTGTCACAAGCCTACTGTCGACACTAGAGGTACGAAAGCCTTGCAAGATGCTGAGCGAACCGTAGTGGTGAGGTAGCTTTGACTTAGCGATTTCGCTGCAACAGATCTTCAGGCGTGCAGGATCGATGTTCTTGCGCCTCGAGTTCTTGGCAATCTGCTACACGCAAGATTCGAAAAGAGGAGGGAAGACGCTGCAGGCGATGGGGGATGCTCTCTTGCTGTTCCTGTCGACACTCCAGGTACTTTCACCACAGCATGTCATGAGAGTTGTGGCCGACGTTCACAATTCCTGTATCTTGTTCAGTCTGTTGTCGAGAAGATTGCGGTAGACGTGGTGAACGCCGGCTCCATTGTATCTCTACTTGCGAGAACGCGGCTCGTGTGCCGCCGGCTGCACTTTGTTGCTGGCCTCTTCCAGTGTACTAACGAGCAATTCTGGCCGTTGCTGGGTGACGGTAGGAACCTTAACCTGCAGTTCTCGTATGCGCCACCATTTCAACTTATTTGCTTCTGTTTGTTCATGATAACAGCATTCCCGAGGGGGATCGCGTTGCTCAACCATCTCCATTCGGAGCTGATCAAGTGCAATTTGGAGGATACGCAGGGCAGCTCATCCCAGTTGGTGACTTGGTTTCTGACAAAGGCATCTGCCCCGTACCTTGAAGCGCTTTCAGCGTTCATCACCTGTGGCCACGTCCCGAATTCGGTTGATCCCTACGTAAGTTCATGCTTTTTTTTTTTCATTTGAGCACTCGTGACGACACACCATCTCATAGCTGATCGAATTGCGTGTCCAATAGGACGAGTTCAACCTGACAAAGTGGAGCAGCCATCTTACAGAAGTGTCAGTCGTGGGCAGTGGAGATTCTCTTTTAGCAAAGGATTTTGAAGATCACGCTGTCGAGACGATGGTCCCAGACTTCTTGCACCGAATACGCGGCCGGTTGATTCGTCTGGGCATCACGCAGAGGCTACTCCAAAGCGATCCGTCTGCGCAGCAGCATCACAATTCGGTATGACCCGCTGGCAAATCTGCTCTTCTATACCTTGCACCGGCTTGATTGATGCGTGTGTGTTTGTGTGTGTTCAAGATGCTAAGCAAGCCACTGCGATTATCTCATACGCTTGACCAAGCGGCGGACGTGCTACCTTGTCTCGAGGTTCACATCTCAGACGCGTTTGCGAAACGCGAACAGCTTAAAGTGTTGCCTCATGCGGAGTTGCTACAAGCAGACGTGGCAATAATGGAGACTTCAACGTCAACAGATCGACCAACACGCGAGATAGTAAGCGAGAATTGCTGGAGAATGGCTTGCGTAATACTCGTCGTGTCTGATGGTTTGGATGCCACAATGCTGTGTGTGTTCTTGATGCGCAGGACAACGAAAAGCGGAGAAAGCAAGTGACTCAGCGTGAGCTTCTGGAGCAACAAATTGAAGAGAAAGCTCAACTGGTACAACTCGAGCGAGAATTAGAAACTGAGGCCGACGAAAAATATCAGCAGCGTGAGAGAAAAGCTCGAGAGGAGCGCGACGAAGGGACCAAACAGATTCTGCTCGACAGGTAGGTGCTGCTTCGATCTTCACTTTTTTAAGGCACCACCTACGCTTGTGCGTGTAGCTGACGGTCATTTCATTTGCCTGGTCAGGTACGCCGCTTTAATGGCTGATGCGGACTCTCGCCACCAGTATGCAAAGTGGAGACGCAATCGCGCCGTTCGCTGCTCTACGGCAAGGCAAGAAATACGGCAACAGCTTGCTGATGACAAAACGCGATGGGAAGAAGGTAATAAATGCACACTTATGCAAGAGTGTACCATGGTTGATTGTAACAGTTGTTGCTTTTTACTAGAGAAACGAATTGCTACGAAGAACGTTGAGAGCTCTGAAGATGGCATTCACGGCAACTTTGTATCCATTGACAACGGATCAGAGCGTGAAGCTGGTGCTGCAGTTGACGACGGCACGCTACCAGACGATACAGACATTGAGATCGATGCTGAAGACACTGCGATGCCCAGTGTAGAACAAAGCGCGAGTGCGGGAGATTCTGTAAAGCACTCCGACGGTGATTGGAGATACTCTGTGCGAGTAAACAGCAAAGCGGGCAACCGGAGTTCGGTGTCGCTTTCGAGTCGTGATTCTGCTGCTGATGGCAGTTCTGCCGAGCCCGGAAGAACCGGTTCAATACAAAGCAGACTATCAGGTCAGGAGAAGGCAACAGTCCGAGTTCTTCGGGAGCCTGGAGACGCCAGCAAATCGGTATCCCAGTGTCTGTATGGTGATCCTAGTGACGTAAAGGTTGATGCTAGTGGACCTATGAAAGACGAAAATCCGCACACTGCCAGCAATGAGAGCCTATCGAGTGCCGAGATGCCTTTTGACGATAGCGAGTGTCGTGGAGACGCCGATGCAGTGGACGTGGATGAAGACGCAGACCCTGAATCTGCCGCCGGAAGTACTGTTTCGGATCAAGATGACAAGGTGGCGCCATGCTTATCAAGTTCTTTGTCTAGCGAAACGAGATCGCCAGAGGATATTGACGAGGACACCCCCGAACAGCTCCAGTTGCCTACGTTACCTGAGATCCACGCTTTTTTCTCGCATCAAGCACCGCGTGGAGATCTGGCAATCCTAGTGCACTCCCTTTCTGCGGTACAAGTCAACTAGCGTTTCTTTGTGTGCTTTATTATGTGGAGATGATTGACGTATTGGTCTTTGCACTTTCGATGGACAGGCTCCCATGCATGTCGAAGAGTGCCCACCGTTTCCGCTGATCGTGCGCGGATGTGTCGAGTCCCCTGTAGAGTCGGTTGGGAAAACGCTCGATCGCTTGGCGTTGCAATTGTTTCTCGGCGAGCTGCACCTCTTGGAGCACCTCAAATGGCTCCACGACATCATGCTGATGGCGCAGGGGCTGTGCATGGACATCTTTGCGCGCGATTTGCTCGCGGGCTTGCGCTTGGAGACTCGAATCAGTTGGGGGCTGTCGGACCGCTGGACTTCAGCGCTCTCACTGGCGATGATCGAGAGCAGAATCCACTCGGAGGATTTCGCGCAGCGATTCTATTACAACGCGTCCGAGAAACTCTTACGAGGTGAGCTTGTGCTACCTGGTAAAGCAGAGTTCCTTCTTGATGGTATGAGCTGACCCGCAAGGACGCTTTTGGATACAAAATCTCGTTGCAGCTCTAGGCAGTATGACGGTGACGCATGACATCCCGAGCCTTCTGCGTGAGGTGGAGGTTCAGTACGCAGTGCAGTGGCCACTTGGAGCCGTGGTCACGTCTCAGTCGCTTCGAAGATATGCCAACGTCCATCGCTTTTTGCTCTATTCCCGACTGACAAACCTGGAATTGAGCGAGACGTGGATGGTGACCCGGAAGCTGGCGCGTCAAACGCACGATGGCCACGCGATGCTCAAGTGCTGCGACGACGTGTTCTACAAGACACAAAGTCTCATCGGTGCCTTCAACGAAGCGTTTGTGGCAAAAGTAAGTTTGCTTCGCACTCGACGATGTTTTTTTCTTTTCTTTACAAGGCACGTGACGCGAAGTCTCTTTTGGTGTAGGTGCTCCTTGCTGCATGGACAGGTTTGGAGCAGCAAGTGGCAAGTGCGAGTGACGTGGTGCAATTGCGCGTCTCGCACGAGCGATATGTTGCAACTGCAGAGAGCTGCTGCTTCTTGGATTCGGAAGGCAGTGAGGTGAGACGGATGTGTGCACTTCCTAATCTCACACTCTCGAGCTGTAGCCTCACGCGCGATCGATTTTCTGCACTCGCAATGATGACAGATCCACAAGCTGATCACACAGAGCTTCAACGTCGCACTTCGATTGTCCTCGTACGTGCGCACCCACGAGTCGCGTTTGACGGGAAACACGCATGTGGACGCGCAGCATGCGCAGCGACTTTGGAGTGAGCACGATGCAACACTGCGAGCGCTGGTCGACGAGCTTCAAGGGATTGGAAGCGACCGAGAGCACTCCGTGCGTGACTTTGCTCAGGTACGACGCCTGCATCTTTTTTCATTGGAGGATGCACAAGTGAGGAGAGAAGCTAATGCCTGTGGACTCGGGTTTGTGTTTCGGGCAGCACCTTCTCCTTCGTCTCAACTTCAACGAGCACTTCCCAGCACGACACGACGGTCCCGAGTGGTGATGACAACCTGAAGAGAAGAGAGAGCCACCTGCTTGCTATTACACACGATGCATTGTAAAATTAATAATCTCGACAATTTCATACAGCTCCGCACTCTTGTTTTCGTCGTCTCAGCGCGTCCCATGGCCACCACCCGATTTGATGTCGACGGCTCTCAGAAATACAGCGGATGGATGTCCTTGGGTCGCAGCTTCCGCTGACAGAGCGGACACTTGCCCGTCACGCGTATCGCCAGACGGATGCACTTGCCGCAATACACATGGCCGCACATCGTCGACGTCATCTCGTCGATCGTGTCCAGGCAGATGCTGCACTTGAGCGCGCTCTTGAACCGCTCGATCGTCTCGTTATTCTCCATGCTGATGTTCGTGGACTCGGCGCGCTGTCCGTCGAACATCACGGGGTCTTCGATCGTCGCGCGCGCGCCGTCGCCATCGCCGTCGGTCTCCTGACGCCGCCGCTTCCGTCGCAATGGAGGGATCGACGTGTACGAGAGGTACCGTGACGACGGGTTCACGATGCCCCCGATGACCGCGCCGACGTTCGTTCGGCGCGTGTGCACGATCTGGACGCCGTCGTCGTCGTCGTCCTCGTTCTCGCCGCTCACGGCGCTGCTGAACGCGTAGTCGGAATCCTCGTGCTCACTGTCAGAGGACGACACCGTCAGGTCGATCTCCTGGGGCGGCCCGCGGGGCTGAGACGGTCGGCTGGTGAACATGGCGAACGGGACGCCCAGGGCGGCAAACGCGGCCGACGACGCCGCGCGCAGATGGTGCTGCTGCGGCTGCTGGTGGTCGTGGAGCTGGCGGTTGAAGCGACCGCGCGGGAAGGTCACTGGTCGGAAATCGGGCGCGCTGAAAGCCTGAGAGGCGTCGCCGCCATCACCACTCGCAGCGCCACCGTTGAAGCCGAAGGTCATGTGTGACGGGAATTGGTGCCAGTCGCCGCTCACGACGCCGAGGCCAAGGGTACTACTCTGGTTATGCTCGCTGCTCGCGGGGGTACGCTGCTGCATGGTCCCATAGCTCACATCGTCGCCTCCTCCGTCACCACTCGTCTCGTCGCCATTGTTCTCTTCTTGGCCGAAGCGAAAGAGCGCGCCGCCGCCGCTTCCCTCGCGGTTGTACTCGTGCATCGGCGGCAGGAACGAGAGGAACGACGGCGAGTCGTCCGGATAGTTCATCTGCGCTGCAGGCGATGCCGTCGTCTGCGCGCTGCTATCGGCAGCCGCACTTGCGTTCAGAGTCGAAGCGCTGCTTCGCCCGCGGAGAAGCACCTGCTCGGTGGGCGACGCCGGAGCGTCAACAGAGGCCACTGCTGCTGCGTCCGTCTGCGCGTCACCTTCGCTGTGGCTGCGCAGGATCCGATTCCAAATGCTTGGCCGCCGCATCTGTGCCGTCTGGTCGGACCTTTTTACCGCGCGATAATAATAATAAACCAGACTCAAGCACGCGTCTTCTTCTTCTTCTTCTTCGGGACCGGTCTCTCCAGTGGGGAGCGAGGGACGGACTGATCTGCGGACACGCGTGCGCGTATGTGTAAATGCGCGCTCGCTCACTCAAGACGACGCGGAAGACGCAGACGGCGGCGGTCGTAGTCGCCTTGGAGCTGCTGGCAGAGTAGACACGAATATGGCGCGGCCGCCATGCTGGAAAGGCTGGAAACCAGAAATCGGGACGAGCATACAATCTCCAAGTGAAACCGCGTCCAGACAAGGGACCTTCGCCTTTTTCAAAGGTTACGTTATGTGGAGCGCTCTACATTGTACCTTGGAGCGGTTTACAATTGGTTCTACATTGGATCATGTGGAGCGCTCTACATTGCAGCTTTGACTAAAAGGGCACGCACGTGCTGTGCTGCGCTGACCATGGCTGCTGGCTATTTCCATTTAGCGCGAGCACTTTGGCGCGTGCGGACGAAGGCGGCGGGATGAGCGTGGCGCCGCCGCACGAAGCGCTGCTGCAGGGCTATCTCCACAAGCAGGTGCGCGCTCGGTCTCTCTCTTCTCCTTCTGCTACTGCTTCTGCCGCTGCTACCACCAGCGGATGCAGCATCAATGCGGGAGCAGCAATGCTCAATCGTGGAGTCGTGAGCGCGTTCCACTGACGCGATGAATGCACTGTGGACGCTGTTGCTTGTGCTGCGCAGAGCCAACACCTGAAGATCTGGAAAATCCGATATTTCATTCTCACCAGAGTGCGTATGGGGGGCGGACTGCAGCGTGGTGGGATGAATGGGGTGTGGGGCTAAACGCTGAGCTGTCTCTTCTCTTGCAGCACGAGCTTGTGTACTCGAAAAAGTCGGGAAAGAAGCCGCGTCGATGCCTCGTGCTCGACGAATACCGCGTGGTAAGAGACCTGCGTATGCTATTGAAGCTCGCCGACAGAGGAAGCAGTAGCTAAGTGCATGCACATGCATGAACGGACAGGTGGACGACCAGAACCAGGTGGTGCATCTGGGTAACTTTGTGATCGAACTGAAGAACGCGCATCGGCGGATATACCTGAGCGCGGCGACGGAGCAGGAGCGCACGACGTGGGTGAACACGATCCGCTCGCTGCAGACGAGCGACCCGGAGAGCTCGAGTGAGACAGGCTCCATGGCGCTCTTGCGGAACGGCTCCGAGTCGATCCTGAACACGATCCTGCTGCCAGGCATGCGCGCGAACCGTCGGCCGTCGGGGCGCCGCAACCGCGGCTCCAGGGACCGACGAGATGAGCGGAAGCGCCAGCGCCTCCCCAAGATGAAGAAATCGTTCAGCGAGCTCTGGATCGAAGATGTGTTTACACACAGTGCGAAGCACGAGGCCTCGCTAGTTGAGGGCTTGTGCTTTGCCGGCATCCCAAAAGAGATGCGCGGACGCGCGTGGGCGTGGATTTTGGGCAACAAGTTGCAGGTGAATGAGGATTTGTTCAATATTTGCAAGGCGCGCGCGACTGCGGTGCAGCGAGAGATGGTGCTGAAGAAGGAGGCCGAGAAAAGCGGACTGAACGCGGAGCGTACGGATTCCGCGACGAGTCTCACGAGCAGCGCCAGCCTGCCTGCGACAGACGACAGCAACGCCACGGATCCGTCCAACTCAATCGCTGCTGTCGCCTCCGATGACGACCACCCAGGTTCCAAGGAGGTCGCTCAGAATATGCTCCAGGAGGCTGTGAGCATCGCGGAAATGCTCGTCGCGCATGGCGAGCGAAGCATTCGTCTGGTGAACATCGACATGCCGCGCACGTTCGGCCACCATCCACTGTTCCAAGCCGGCGCCGACGGCACCGAGCGGACAACAGAGGTCCTCGAAGCGTACATCTGCTACCGTCCGGACCTGGGATACGTGCAAGGGATGAGCTACATCGCCGCCGCCCTGTGCTTCCACATGGACAGCTTCACTGCGTTCAAAGCGCTCGTGTCGCTCATGAGCACGAGTCTGCTGTTCGACATGTTCCGTCTGGAGGAAAAGAGGGTGAGCGCGGCGCACGCACACGTGTGATTGATTCAGGGCAATAACCAGCTGCTTGTACTGACTGCTGTGTGGTGGCTCTAGACTTTTCATTACTTGGGCGTGTACAACCAGATTGTGGAATTTGAGCTGCCGCGGTTGCATGCGCACTTCCAGGATGCCGGCATTGAAGCGCAGATGTACGCAGTCGACTGGTACGTGAGCGAGTGACACCAGGTTCCTCCTGTAATCGTTCGTCTCGCAACCTTCTGATCATGGTTTCTCTTCTGCAGGGCGCTGTCGCTGTTCACGAGGAGTCTGCCGCTGAATCTGGCACTGCGCATCTGGGACTGCTTCGTCCTGATCGGGACGCCATTCTTCTTCCAAGCCAGCGTGGGTACGTGAAGCATACCCAGCACTCCGCTCCTTTGCTCTTCGCAAACAGCAACGCACCACCTTACTCGATTCTGTGACGTGCTTTAAATGGATGGATACACGCAGGCATCCTTGCGTTGTACGAAGACGCGCTGCTCACGATGGACGCCGAGGAGATCATGCGCTTCCTGCACAACATCCCCAAGGTATGCGGCTCCTTTGCTTCAATGCCAGACACGTGCGCCGCATTGCGGTCCTACTAACCTAACGACTGGCTGGCGATTGTTCGTGTGCAAACAGAGCACGAGCGCCACGGATCTCTTCGACGCAATCGAATCGGTCGTATTGTCCGCGCGCGAAATCACGGAGCTGCTCGCAGGCGGCAAGCTGTGGTCTCCAGATTCGTCACGTCATATCCAAATCCAGTACCCCGAGACGTACGACTAATAGAACACGGTACTTCCTTCCTAATGTTTTTGCGCACACGTTCTTTTTTAGGTCTTTTTGTTTTGTTTTGGCATTTAGCTCTCTCTTTGATTTAATGTTTGTTGTGGGTCGTCCCAGAAAATATGGGTGCGCTGGTGTGAGTGAGACTCTGGGCCAGTGGAGTGTGTGCGGACTGCAGACCACCAGGTTTGAGCATCAACGGCGGCGCAATTGAGACTCTGCGACGAACAAGATAGCGATGGCGGCCCTGCGCACGAAGAAGAACAGCGCGTTCCTGGCGTACCAGCTGGCGGCGAGCGGCCTGGACTCGGACGCCAGCGACGGCAAGCGCCGCGAGGAGCACAAGAGCAAGCAGAAGGCCAAGAAGAAGAGCCGCGCCAAGAAGAAGAACAGGTGCGCGCGCCGCGGGACGATGCACAGCCGCTCTGCGAGGGATAGCGTTCACGCTCTTGTTTGTGTGCGATCGATGTTGGCATGCGTTGTATTGTAGCGACAGCGCGGTGCTCAAGGATCTAGCCATGTGCGCCGTGTCCAAGCCCAAGAAGAGCAAGGGCAAGGCGAAAGCAGGCGGCACGACGACGCCGCCGCCCGAGCCCGACACAGTAGTAGTAGAAGAACCAGTTGTACCAGTAGTAGAAGACAAGCCAGCGCCAGCAGTATCGTTTGCGGGCAAGGTGAGCGTGGAGAGGCAGAGCCGACAGCGATGCAGACAGCAATGCAGCGCGTGGCGTTTCGATTTGGCGCGTTGCGAGAGTGGATTGCGCTGACCAAATGACCCTTGCTCTGCTGAGTAGGTGGCAGCGAAACCAAAGCCCTCGGAGGCGGCGAAGAAGGCTACAGCGCCAGCGCCAAAGGTGCGCGCTCGCGCTTTGCAATTTGTGGACGGCGGCGTGCAACTTCCGAAATGTCTCCAACCGCGCATCGTTTTGTTTCTTCTTCTGTGTGTCGGATGCAGGCTGCAGCAAAGGCAGTGACGCCACCGCCACCAGCGCAATCTCCACCAAAGGTACGCTGTTGCTCTGACTTGCTCGCACGTCTCCAGGTGCTCGCCCACACGCTCACACGTGCGTGCGCTCTGCCCATTGTTGCGTCTTGCTGCAGGCGCTGGATTCGCCTGCTCCGTCGAATGGACATGGTCCGCCGTCTCTGCCGGCGGCGCAGCAGCAGCAGAAGAACGGAGTGGACCTCGGCGCCGTGTACTCGCCGACCCACGTCAAGATCACGCGCGTGGACGGACAGGTGAGCGCTTCTTCTGGGCGTCGCTGTGCGGACGCACGCAGTGCGGATGGCTGACGCGCGTCGCTTTGCTGCGCAGATGACCCGCACGGTCGCGGTGTCGGAGATGATGGACCAACTGTACGTGTTTGGCCACCAGAACACACAGCTGCGCCTCGTGCAGGAGCAATTGACGGTGCGTGCAGTTTGCTCCGTGCGACGGGACAAAAGAGGACGACTAGCGAACGGCAAGTGTTTGTTGTTGTTGTTTTGGTTTTGCTGTCGTGCAGGTGGCGAACCGCCAGATGCAGGAGCGTTTGCAACGCGATGCCGAGATCATCAACGGTCTGCAGAACGAAGTCGCCATGTTTCGTCAAATGTGCTTGAACCTGCAAGCCGAGGTGCGCGCGCCTTGCAAGTGCGTCTGTAGATGCTGCAAGCGAGTGACTAATTCTGCGTGCGTGACCTGCTTAGGTGTCGATGTACCGCTCGTCCTCTACGGGCGCGCACTCCTCGCTCTCGTCTTCCGGCGGCATCAACAAGACGGCCCACCGTCCTCCTCCAGGCATGTAGAATGGAGCCAATCTGCAAGAGTGGGCGACGGATTATAGCGTCAGCTGACTGACGATTGGGGGATTAGAGAGAGAGAGAGACGGAAATGAATAAAGATGGGCGGCGCTTGGACCCGAGTGCGTTATCTGGATGAACTGGATGTGCTGGAGTGGATATGGCTTCACTCTCGGCAGGTGGTGCATGGAACAAACTTCCTCCGGCTCACACTCGCTTGCACAAAACCCGCAGCAACGTCTTTTTTCTATGTGATATTATCGCATGCGCGTACCGTATCTTGTCCCTTGCACCGAGTTAATAGAATGACCGAGTGAATGCAGCAGTTGTTTGCTTGCTCTACCAAGCAAGACCTGCACTATGCGCGTCGTCTTTTTGCTTTCTGGTTCCTAGTACAATACGCTGCTGACTGCTTTTCTACTGTACCGTGGCGGAGGGTCCATCCATCCTGCACAGCATGCAACAAACGAACGGGGGGAACTCGGTAAAAACGTTCCCGGAACCGATCTGAACACACGACGGAGCTGACTTGTTGCTCAGATGGATCACTCCGCGGCTGAACTCCTTGGCTGCAGGCCGCCTAAACGTCGAACATGTTGCATACATGCTGGGCATGCAGCGAACGAATCTCCGCATTCTATCCTCCACAAAGGACGCCAACGAGTCATTCACGATCCATATAAAAATATGCGCGCGTGCGTTGAGTGAGGTGTCTGTCCATATCAAGTCAGACGCGTTCCACTGAAACGTTGCTCAACAACCACGCACGCGAACCTCCAAAAACCACGCCACACGCCAGCAGCAGCGACTAGGGCTCACTTAGCCCCTCTATACAAGACACGCCCAGATGGCGCATCAGTCTTTTCGAAACTGTCATCCCCCGTCCGCCCCGTCGTCCTCCCAGCCACTGCCTCTACAGCCGAAATGGCGCGGCTGTTGTCGCATTGTGGCAGTGTACGCGCGCGGCGTCCCCCACGGTCCACTATCGCCGCGCCCGTCCACTCTCATCGCATTCGTATATTGCATTCGCGCGCGGCAGGATGATGAAACTCAAGAACAAGCTGAGCTCGTCCAAGTCGAAGGAGCGCAAGCGCGTCGAGCGCGCCCAGTCGGACGGCGTGCGCGCCACGGCGGACGAGGACGCGCTGCGCATGAGCAAGCACGTGGCCGAGGACGCGCACCGCTACGCGCGCAACACGACCATGAACACGAGCGCCGCGTCGTCCACGTCGTCGTACATGTCGGACGACGTCGAGGACATGTTCTATAACGGCGGCGGCGGCATCACGCGTTCCACGTCCGACTTCACGCCCGGCAGAGCCACGAGCTCCATGCGCGATACGGTGAACAAAGCCACGTCGCTCCGCGTCACGGACGTGTACCGCACGACCGAGCAACTCCGCGGCGCGAACCTGATGCCGCTCAGCGAAGACGAGGTGCTCCCGGCAGCGGCGCGGACGACGACGACAATGGCAGCGACTGGCACGAGCGAGGCCGACGCGCTGCGCGCCGAGCTGGCCGAGGTGAAGCAGGAGATGCAGGCGATTCGCCGCGAGATGATGAACGAGATGCACGTCACACGGTACGACGTGCTCAAGGAGGTCACGATGCTCAAAGGCACGATCATCCAGCTCGTGGCGGCGCTCGAGAGCAAGGGCGTGCGCGCGCTGGACGCAGGCGCCGCCGCGGAGCCGCAGCCAGAGCTCTCTCCGGCGCAGCTCGACACGATCACGCGCACGACTGCAGTGTCGACGTCCAAGGCCACGAAAGAGCGGCTCGCTGCGAGAGAAGTGACCGCGATCCCGACGATCGTGCGAGGCACGAGCTCGCGCTTGACGCAGCTCGCGCCCGTCGCCGACGACGCGCTCTCGACGCCGCTGCTGCAGCACCAGATCGACGACATGTTCCCGCTCGTGGACTGCTCGACCGATCTGCAGTTGTACGCGCAGAGGTTTGACGCGACGTCCCGCGAGTGGGCGTTCGAGCGCTTCCAGGACTGGGTCGACTCGCGCTTCAACGTCGGCGTCGACAACTTGCTGGCGCTCGTGGGCGACGGCGGCTCGGGGAAGAGCACGCTGGTCGGTGCGCTGTGCGACAGGTTCTACGACCACATCGTGGCGCTGCATCTGTGCAAGTTCGACCGCAAGGCCAAGAGCAGTCCGCGCAACGTGCTGCTGTCCTTGGTGAACCAGCTGATCGCGAACCTGCCGCTCTTCAAGAACCAGTTGGCGCGGCTCAACCTGCGGTACGTGCTCGAAGAGACGGACCCGCTCGTGCTCGCGCGCAAGGTGCTCGTGGACCCGCTGTGTGCGCTCGAGGAGCCGCTCACGGCCAAGGTACTGCTCGTCGACGGCCTCGACCAGTGCAAGGCCAAGGACCGCAACGATCTACTCGACTTTCTCGCGGCGATCATCCCCGAGTTCCCCACGTGGCTCGGCATCTTCGTCACGAGCAAACCGTCGCCCGAGCTGCCCGCAAAGCTGGCGATCACGTCGCTGCTGGATTTCAGCCCAAAGAACGCAAACTACACGAACGACACGGTGATTCTGATCAACGACATTGTCAGCAACTTTCGCGACGCAGACGTGCCCGAGGCGCGCGAGATCCTCAAGCGCAAGAGCGGCGGCAATTTCACGTTTTTGGATTTCACCAAGCAGGCGCTGTCGCACCCGGGCATGGAGGCCGAGAACGGGTACATCCCGCTCGACGTGCTCCACGACCTGCCCGAGTCGATCTACGAGATCTACGACGAGATCTTCGAGGACAAGTTCGGCAAGGGCCGCAACCGGCTGTGGAAGAAAGTGCAGCCGCTGCTGGAGCTCATCGTGACGGCAGCGTCGGGCCCGTACGCGCTCATCACCGAGGAGCAGGCCCAGGAGCAGTTCGCGCTCTCGCGGGACGACATCCGCATGATACGCCGCGCATTCACCGACATCATCGATGTGCGCCGCGGCACGTACCGCATGGAGACGTCCGCGATGTACGAGTGGCTCGTCGACCCGCAGCGCGCGGGCGAGCAGTTCCACGTCAACATCTCGGCCGGCATGGACGTGCTGCGCCGCCTGCACCGGAAGGACAGCACCGACACGCACTCGGTCGCGTCCTCCGAGAGCAGCAGCCAGCACACCTCGTCGAACGTCAGCACCGCGAGCAGCTACCTGAGCGTCAACGCGGCGCCGCCCGCAGCTCCGAGCCAGAAGGTCAACTTCAAGCCCGTGGGGATCCTCAAGAAGAAATAACGCAAGTGTGTCCATCCTGCGGCTGCTGAACGCACTCTCGCGTTGTGTTTTTCCTTTCTCTCTTTCGTGTGTGTAGACAAATAATATCTAAATATGAGGCTCTTCTCCGCACGCACGCACGCATGCACGCCCGGCCATCCTCGCACTGTCAGTTGTTGCCCCTGCGCAGGCGCCGGATCTTCTCGAGCGTGGCGGATTTCCCGCCCGTGAGCGCGCGCACGACGGCGAGCACGTCGGCAAAGTTGCCGGTCTCGCAGTCGCCGCGGAACTCGTCTGCGAGCACCTGCGTGCCGACCTCGCGCCCGATGACTTCGAGCGCTGTGCGCAGAAAGCCGAGCGCAGCGCGCGCCGCATCCCCGCAGTAGATGACCCCAAAGACGCCGGCCGTGAGGCTATCTGCCAGCAAGAAGACCGTGCCAAAGCACCGCTCGACGTCGAAGCACACGCCGTGCAGGCGACAGGTGTGGAAGAGCGAGCTGTACTGCATCTTCGACACCTTCGGGTGGAACACGTACTCGTTGACAACGTACGTGCGTTTCGCGCCCGCTTTCTCGAGAGACACGAGCCCCGAGTGCGCGGCTTCCTGCAGCACCAGATTCGCTGACGCAGCACTGCCGCTGAGGGCACTCGACGCATTCGATTTGAGCGACACCGTTGACGCCGTGGACGAGCTTGGCGCTGGCAGATGATATTGCCCCGTGTGGACGTCCAGCGCGCCGCGATTGAGCAAGTGGAACACGGCGAACGTCGACGCCGAGTCCGTGAGGTAGGGGTGCAGCGCCATGGCCCAGAGCCGCGGGACGTGCGTCTTGTCCTCGCGGAAGACCAGGTAGTCGACGCTCGCGTAACCGAACACGCTGTCGTCGACGAGCACCTTCCCGATCGCCATCGACGCTCCCTACACAACAAGCAAAGAATACATCAGCGACCCAGATCCAAACACACTCACATAAAAGATCAATCCGAGAACACTGGCGACGCACCCGAATGCTTCGTACGGAGCTGCGGTCTGCGGGAACGCGTAGCCGGCCACTTTTCTCCTGTGAATGCTCGCAGTGCTCAGGAGCACGTCCTGCGTCGACGACACGTGGACCTCGCCGCTGGGCTCGACAAACAGATTGGCGCGGATGTGGCCGACGACCGCGGACGGTGCAGCTTCGAGTACGGCGCCAAACTGCGCGATCGTATCGGCGAACTCCTGCCACGTCGGATACACGTCGGAGTGCAGCGGCGCGACCAACTTGCTGATCGTGCGCTCCAACTCGGCGATGACCATGCGCGCGGCGTTGTCGCGGGTCCCCGGCTGCCGCCAGTACTCGGGGCTTTTCTTCTCGCGTCGAATCTCTCGGAGCGCCGTCACGGCCGACGCGTCCACGATCGCCGTGCCCGTGCCGAACGGGTCGTAGTCGATCTTGAGGAGCCACACGTTTTGCTCGATGTGGGACACGATGAGCTTGGCGAGCGAGAAGATCAGCTCGTCCTCGTCGTAGATGTCGTACGTGCCCGTGGGTACATTCACGTCGGCCCGCATGAAGAAGCGCTTGCTGCCCGACTTTGTCATCAACGGCAGCGTTGCGAGCGGGTCCATCCCGAGAATAGGCACGTCGAGCGCCATCGTGAGCCGCTTGTCCTCTTGGTCCGGCATGCCCGTGACCAGGTACGCCTCTTTGCCCTTGATGCAGCGCCAGATGCGGCGCAGACAGTGCGGCGAGTACAGCAGCACCGTCGCGAGCGAGAAATGCGCCGGGAACCGAGTCGCTTGCTCGGGGAACACCAGTTTGACGCGCGCCACGGGGTCCGCGATGCCCTCGAGCTGCAGAAGCTTCATAAAGTACTGGCCGACCTCGGACGTGAGCTCAAACGGCGACACATACACAATGTCGACGTTCGCGTCGATGATGCCGCAGAGCCGCGAGAGCTGCAGGTTCTGCTTGATCGCGAAGTTGTCGGCGCGGATGCGGAACCGCTCGTCGATCGAGAGCGACGGCACGTGGACGATCACGCGGCGATTCGCTTTGATGCGCGGCCACTCGCGTCGCAGCCGCTGCACTCGGGCCTCCCACTGCTCGTGCTGGTGCTGGCGTTGCGCTTTGAGCTTGCGCTTGAGATCCTCGTGGCTCGCGTACGCGCGCCACACTTGCTGGATGAGCACGACGCTCGAGAGGTGGCGCCGGTATCGCGCGTACTTCTTCTGGTTCGACCACATGCGGAACACGTTTTGGATCGCGATCACGGCGCGGCGCTTCCGGTCCTTGCCTTTGCATCGCTGGCCAGGCCGCCGAATGAGTGAGTCCACTTGGTCTTCGTTCACGATGCATGAGAGCAAATCCTGTTTGCTGAACGACGCCATCTCCATCGCCGCGACAGCCATCAGCCGCTGCCCGTCGATGTACGCGAGCGGGACGAAGTAGTGCGTCAATAGCGTCTCAAGCGCTTTGATCACTTCCTCGACGCTGCCCCAGATCTCTTGGGCCACGCGCTTGAACGACACAAACTCTGGCGTCTCGCGCATCGCCTTCCCTTTGTGGATGATGAACTGGTGTAAGCTGTACGCGTCCAAGAGCTCGTTGTATCCGCGGATCTTCTCGACGTTTTTACGCAGATCGTCCATGGCGCTCGGGTCGTCGTCGTCGTCCTTTTCGAGGTGGTACGTGTCGTCCAAATGTGGCTCCACAGCGCTGCTGCTGGAATCCGGCTCCTGGTTTCCGCTCTTGGAAGCGGATGGCGCCGACCCGAAGTGCGCAGCCGACCGCAGTGCTGCATTCAGCGTCCCGCGGGTGCCGTCGCCTTGCAAGCTGACGGTGATCACGTTCGCGCCACGATTGCGCTCATCGCTAGCGGATGGCAGCCCGCTCCCTCCTTCTCCTTTTACAGCGCCTTGCACGTCGTCATCCCGGGCCTGGGACTCGTCGCTGCCGCTAGAGCTCGCTCGCTCAGGGGGCGCCGCGAGGTCGAACTTGAGCGAGGCCATGTTGAACCCCGACGGGTTGGTGTACGGCACGGACCGGATCGGCTGCTCGTGTCGGTCGTAGATCCTGGTCTTGGCGTTCTTGATGACGCTGCCGTGGCTGTTCACGAACGCGGGCGTGAGATCGGCTCCGACAGACACGAAGCTGCGGTTGATGAGGTTCAGCATGCCGCTTTTCACATCCTGCTCCGACAATTGCGGCGGCGGAGCGCTCGGGTCACACTTGTTCACGCTGGGCAGGAGCCTCGCGTGGTGGGTTATCTTGCTTTTCACGACGCGGCCTCTTGCGATGCGCTGCACAGGGGAGAACGGGGCCGGCTTGAGCTTCACGGCACTATTCTGGAAACGCTGAAGGTCGCGAAAAGAGGGGACAACAATAACGAGTCAAGCACATGAGAAACCGAATTCGATGCCAGACATTGTCCATGTACCGCTCGGAAGTAGTCGAGATCCGTCTCGTTGCTTTCGCTCCGCGATTGGCGCCGCGCCAGGAACGCACCGAGGTTTTGCTTTTTCGTCGTCGGACTGCTCGAAGAGGCCACTGCCGGCAGCGTCGAAAGTGTGGACGCTGCTGCTGCCGCCTGCGAGCTCGTGTTGACGAATCCGTTGAGCACCAACTCGGCTTTTACGCGGATCTCGAGCTCGGCTCGCTGCAGAATCTCCTGGAAGGCGGTCACGTCGACTGGAGCCGTCTGGTGGAAGCGCGCCGGCGCCACCGCGGCGGCAGTTGCTGCCATTTGCTCGCGCATGGGGCGCAATTGCTCCTGCGTCTGCAGCAGGATGCGCCCGACATCCTCTACGTGGTGCTGCTGCTGGATCTGATCCATCTCCAGGGCGATAATGGAGCGGCAAACGCGCAAAGATGCGTGAGGTCCGACCTTCGTACGTCAGGGAATGTGCTATTCGAATCGCATTGCCGTCGGGCCAATTTTAAACTCGACCCGGAATATTCTCGGACTCGCTCGGACTTTGCGCTTAATTTGATACGACACGCCGCATTCATTGTTCAGCTTGTCTCGACCACGGCCGCTCCCGCAAGTACTACTTGTTTCCAAAGCCGCAAGCAAAGGGCGCTAACAACATGAACATCCTGCGCGTACCTGACGCCAAATTGGCCATCTCGGGCGCCGAAGTGTGCAAACCCACGTCCTGCGAGGGCTACGTGACCAAGCGCGGCCACTTCCGCAAATCCTGGCGCGTGCGCTACCTCGTGTTCAACGGCGCCGACCTGCAGGTCTCGTATTTCGAGAGCCGCGACGCAGCCCATGCGCCTGGCGCCGTGCCGAAGGGCAGATCCTACGTGTTGAGCGTCGAGAAGCACGAGTACTGGATCGGCGTCATGGGCAGCAAGGAGAAACCCTTTGGCTTCAAACTCGTCGGCCATGTGCCCAGGAAAGGGTACATCGAGCTCGACATCTTTGTCGAGGCGCTTCCTGACGTCAACAAGTGGATCGAAGTCGTGCAAAACACGCCCGACACCGCCAAGAAGCTCACGCGAAAGGGTATGGCCGGTAATGGCGAACAGAGTATACTCGACGGGTTCACTCACACGCACGCACACGTACTCTCTCATGCGGTTGCTTACCTTTCGTTCCTCGTTGGCTTGCAGATAACACCAAGAGCATGTTTGGCTTTGGCGCTTTCGTCTCGCCTCAGCTCCAAGTCAAGAAGCTTGCCGCAACCAAAGAGGAGCTGCTCCGAGAAGCGCTGCGAGAGATCGAAGGCGCCAAGCTGATCGGCCGCGAAGCTGTCAGCGAGCTCGTCTCGCAGGGAGGTATGTCGCCCTTCGACAGCCAAACGAGTGCTGCCGCTAAAACCAGACGTCTTGTTTCTGTCAGCGTCGTGTTGTAGAAAAACTGGACCACGTGGAAAGCGACCTGGGCCATGTTGAGGGCGACCTCGACCACGCGGACAAGCTCTTGCGCCACCTGAAGAGCCCCGTGCTGCACGCGTTCTCGAACGATAACCGGCAGAAGAAAGGCGCTCCTATTGCAGCAGCCACTGAGAGCCCATCACGTGGAGCAGGCGGCGCTGCGTCGCCTGCCGGTGGGACCGAGAGGCAACTGCGCGGCAAGCCCACTGGCGATGGCGGTGCCTTGAACGACCTGGAGATGCTGGCGCTGACGCTGAACGAGCTGAAAGAGCAGGCAAATCTCATGAACGCCGAGGCGACGAGAAGCACGGAGCAGATCGCGCGCATCGAGGAGCGGCTCACGAGCGTCAACGACCGCGTGCAGCACCAGACCAAGAAGGCGACGGCAACGATGAAAGCCGGGAACCTGTTCTAATACGCGCGGTTTTGCTTCTGCTTTTGCTTTCTTTCTTCTCTTTTCATATGCTTGGGGTCTATATAATGAAACACAACAGCAATGGCATCTCACTTGCGATCCATAAAGTGCTGGCGACGCAGCAACTGCACGTGGCGCTGCATCTGCGCGCTGTAGTCGGCTGTTTTGTACTTGGCGCCGTCCTCCGCCATGCTCGCGGCCTCCACGCGCTTGCCCTTGATGTACACGTAGTTCTTGACGCCAGCGTCTGTCCGCATCGACACACCACAACACCACAAAGAGCCAAATTGAGCATTTTGCCGCGTCACGCACGCACAGCGAGCAACAGCAAACGCAACGGTACCGGACGTCGCGCGCGGCGTCACGATCTTCAGATACCCAATGGACGACTGCGCGCGCGCCAGCAGCGCCGCAATCCTGCGCGCGCATCAACCAGCAAACACGTGAACACACGCACTTTTCCAATCGTCACTTGCTCACGCAAGCACATTCTCTCAAAGATAAACGCACTCTTTCGGGTCCTTGGCGGCGCCGTCGTGCGCGCGGAACTCGCGGCGGATCTGTTCGACGGTCGCCTGGCGCTTGTCCGCCGGCAGCGTCTGCGCGAGCTTGAGCAGCTTCTTGTACATCGGGCGCAGGCCGCTGCTCGCCATCGTCGCTTGCTTGCTTTTGGACGCCAGGAGCTACGTGCATTCACTCTCACGGGCTCGCGACCGGTTCACGGTTCGCCTCTTGTGCCAAACGTGGACCGGAGTGTTTTTTCCCTCTCGATGTCATCGCACCCTAACGAGTGCCTTGGATAAGCCGCTTTACCGAATTTTTAGTGGCTGGATAAGTAATGGAAAACCTGGAAACATATACTGTATCTGCGTTTTGTTGAATGATATGCATTTATACAGGATGCTCTCCGATGGAGGAAGCGCGCCGATAGTCGGATCGTTCTCCAAAGCGCGCGCAAGTGAAAATGCGCAGTCCAGAACAGCGCGTCGGGACAAAGCGCGACGCGAGCAGCCTCATGGCGAGCGTCAAGTACGTCGAATGCTGCCTCCTCTCTGTCTACAGCAAGCAGCGCTGCGGCCTCCTCTTTTGTCATGCTAACCGTGGGCTGCCGCTCTGTTCTAATGGCGACTGTGTAGCCTCCAGGACACGCTCGTGCGCGCGGGGAGCGGCACCACGTACCACATCGCGGGATGGCGCGGCTGTACGTCAAGCAGCTACGCTACTCTCCATGCATATCTCTCTACATGTATTAACCAGCGCGCGTGCCTGCGTGTGTGTTTTGCCAGGTTCGTTTTCCCAAAAGGCGCGCGATGTCGGATCCGCGATGCAAGTGCTGTACCCCGAGCACCTGCAGTTTACGGCCCACGAGTTCGCCGACCGCGACGCGTTCCGCGCGTGGCTGGCGGCGTCCACAGACGATTTCGCGGCGCACTTTGGCGCGAACTCGCCGGCGCTGACGCACACGTCGTCGCCGTTCGTGTGGTCGAACGCGGGCGAGTTTGTCGGCGGCTGCGACGCGCTGCTCGCGACGATCCGCGGCGGCATCTCGGCGCGCGCCTTCGAGGCGTCACCAATGGTGCGTGAAGCGCCCGCGAAGCAAGACGCCGAGCAAGACGCCGATGCCGCCACGTACGACTACGACTTGGTCGTCATTGGCGGTGGCTCGGGCGGCCTCGCGTGCTCGAAGGAAGCGGCCAAGTACGGCAAGAAGGTGTGTGTGCTCGACTACGTCAAGCCGTCGCCTGTGGGCACGTCGTGGGGCCTTGGTGGCACGTGCGTGAACGTTGGCTGCATCCCAAAGAAGCTCATGCACCAGAGCTCGCTGATCGGCGAGACGATCCACAAGGACAGCAAGGCGTTCGGGTGGACTGTGGGCGAGCAGGCGTTTGACTGGGCGCAGATGCTCAAGTCCGTCAACAGCTACATCAAGTCGATCAACTTCAAGTACAAGGTCGAGCTGCGCGACAAGAAGGTTAAGTACGAGAACCTGCTGGGAAGCTTCGTCGACGCGCACACTTTGGAGCTGTGGCACCCAAAGAAGGGCACGAAGACTGTCACGACTCGCGACGTGGTCATCGCCGTTGGCGGACGCCCGAAGCCGCTTGTCTGTGAAGGTGGCGAGCTCGCGATCTCAAGTGACGATATCTTTTGGCGCAAGGAGGCCCCCGGCAAGACGCTCGTGGTCGGTGCGTCGTACGTCGCGCTCGAGTGCGCGGGGTTCATGAAGGGCATGGGCTACGACGTGAAGATCATGGTGCGTTCGATCCTGCTGCGTGGCTTCGATCAGGATATGGCCAACAAGATCGGCGAGTTCATGGAAGTTGAGTCCAAGATCGAGTTTATCCGTGGATGCGTGCCGCAGTCGATCACGAAGCTCGAGAGCGGCCAGTTGCTCGTGAAGTGGACGACGACAGACGGTGAAGCCTGCGAGGAAGCGTTCGACACGGTGCTGAACGCCACGGGCCGTGACCCGGACGTCGCGAAGCTTGGACTGGATAACGCTGGTGTGAAGCTGAACCCGAAGACTGGTCGTATCTGGGTCGAGAACGAGCAAACGTCGACGCCGAACGTGTACGCTATCGGTGATGTGATTGACGCGCCCGAGTTGACGCCCGTTGCCATCCAGGCTGGACGCTTGTTGGCGCGCCGTTTGTACAACAACGAGACCACGCTCATGGACTACGACAAGGTGTGCACGGCCGTGTTCACGCCGATCGAGTACGGCTGCTGCGGGCTCTCGGAAGAAGCGAGCATTGAGAAGTTTGGCGAAGACAACCTCGAGATCTACCACCAGACCTTCACGCCGCTCGAGTGGTCACTCTCGTCGGCGACGCGTCCTGCCGCGAGTTCCTGCTACGTCAAGGTGATTTGCGACAAATCGCGCGACAAGTACGTCGTGGGCTTCCACTACCTTGGCCCAAACGCTGGTGAAGTCACGCAGGCGATGGGTCTGGCGATGAAATTGGGCTTTACGTACGGCCAGATGGTGAACGTCGTTGGCATCCATCCGACGACGGCCGAGATCTTTACGACCCTCGAGGTCACGAAGAGCAGTGGCGCGAGCGCTGCTGCCGGGGGTTGCTGAGGTTAAGTTCCCTTTCCGCGTCATCGCGGGGCGAGCAAGTCGCGAAGGATGCACGTGGTAGAGGTTAACTGTGACCTTTAGCCATCGGTTTTCGTAACGACTCTCGCCCTTGCGACCGCGGAAAGGGAGGAAGCTGCGAAGCGTTCTGTTTATTCGCGCGCTCGCCGTCTCCACACTCGGCCTGATCTCTCTGTTTTTCGGTCCCTGATCACGATGCGTTTGTGTTCTCGTGACGAGGAAACGAGACGAGGCTGAGCTTGGGGAGTGTGTGCTTGATGCGCGGCGGACAAATGGTCTGGCAACCGAGTAATGACGTTCTTTCGACAAATCCACACCGGAGGCGAAATGGAACCGAGGAATCGCGCTGCCCTGTAGACAAACGCCCTTCGCGGCTTCAAAATTGGAGCCACAACACAAAGCAACGACAACGACTACAGCAAAAAAAAGAGACAAACTCTCGACGGCAATGCGGAAGTACGCACGCGTTGCCCGCAAAAGAGCACAATGCACTCACGAACAAACAGCGATAAAGAAAAAAAAAAAAACCGAGTGATGCCATGAATTCGTGCAGGTGTGCGTCACAGTCTTGCATCGGAAAGATCGGGGATATGCGATTTAAGAGGCTCGCCATCTGACTGCCAGCTGGTTTGCAGGAGGAATGCGAGGAGCTCATTTGTCGCGAGCCAGAGGACGATGCTCATTCGCGGATTCGCGCTGACGCCCGCAGACACTCCCACAAGCCATGGTGCGCTGGTTCCGCTCGACGGCGGTGCTCGCGCTTCTGAGCGCTCCCCTCGGCGTTCACGCGCAGCAAAAGGTGCTGTACCCCGAGCCGTTCTACCTCGTCGACGGCGACGAAGCCAAGTCGGCCCCCGTGGCGCATCTCGAGGAGCAGGGCATCGAGACGAGCGCCGACGTGTCGGATTTCATGGAGCAGAAGGGGTACGCGAACCTGCGCGCGATGCTGGACGACCAGAAGCTCTACAATGTCAACCCGGACGCGCTCGACGAGTGCGGGTACACGGACCCAACGGTCGAGTCGCAGCCGATCCCGGTCACCAGCGCCTTCATCTCGACCGGGTACGTCTTGAACGGACCATGCGAGGTATGGCTCGACGACCTCAAGGTCATATCGGACAAGAACTGCCGCACAAAGTACCCCGGCACGAACTTTATGCTCGACTACAGCTCGTGCAAGGGCTCGTGCATGCTGCGGTGGTACTGGCTCGGCATCCAGCCCGTGAACGAGACGTACTCGTGGCAGGTGTACAAGGTCTGCGTGTCGCTGCGTGGGAATGGCTCAGAGACCCCGGCACCGGCTGCCGTGGCCACGGCAACACCGACGACCGAAGCCCGGGGAAAAGACAAGGCGGCGAAAAGTGATTGGGGCTGGCTCGAGCTGTTCTGGTCGTAAATGAGGGCGACGAGGAGCGCAGGCCGAGCCACTCAGCGTTGCACAGCCCAGCCCAGCCAGCCGCTTATTATAGTAGTGCGCGGTGCCGCGCAAGGAGCAGAGTCTGTTGTCGGTTGTACGCAGGAAGAAATATCAAAAGAGATTTGTATGCTACAGTAGCTCTGCTGCCAGCGTGTCTTTGGCGCCGACGGAGTTAAAGAATCAGTGCTTGCTCACCTTGCGCTCATCCACCCGTCAACGAAAAAGGCGACGCTGTCGTGGCCCGAATAGCAATCGACGACAGCCATTCATGTTGACGCCGGAGCGACTAGCAAACTGCTGCAAACATTTCAAACCGGACGGCGCAGGGCACCATTTTCTACACTCACTTGCTTCATCACAAACAACGTTTTTTTAAGAGGTAACCAAAATCCACATGGGCGAGCGACCAGTTTTGCTGGCGCAGTTACACGACAAAATGCATTGTATCGCAGGCGATCAAGAAGACGCGCACTACGTGAGTAAACACTGCACCGCCTACTTCGTCGAGCCCTTGACCGTGCACTCGAGATCCATGGTCGAAGACGACTTCATTCCCTTGGTCTTGCACTCGAGATTCATGGTAGTGGGTTCGGTCTTGGTGGCTGGAGCCGTGGTGGGCTTCACGGTCTTACTAGTCGCAGCAGGCGCCTTCGTGGTCGGCTCTGAGGTCGTATCAGCATCAGCTCCGACCGTGCCCTGGCTCGGCTTCTTGGTGGCTGGCACCTTCGTGGTCACCGCAGGGGTCTTGGCCGTGCTCCCCGCCGTGTTGCTCATCGAGAATGGCGCAGACGTCGGCTTGAGGTACGTGGTCGTGACGCCCTTCGAGATCGTTGGCCCGTCGCCCGTGAGCGCGATGCAGTTCTTGTACACTTGCCACGACCACTTCTTCTTGAGGAAGCGCAGTCCGAGCCAGTACCAGCGCATCGTGCACTTGCCCTTGCAGTTGCTGTAGTCCACCTTGGTGGTGTTGCTCACTTGCTCGTGGCAGTTGTCGCCCGCGATGACCTTGACGTCGTCGATCCAGACTTCGCACGGACCCACGTGGGTGTACCCGGTCGTGCGCATGGTGCTGTCCTTGGGGATCGGCTGCGAGCCCTTGGTCGGGTCCGTGTAGCCGCAGAGAAAGTTGTTGGCGTTCGAGTTGACCTTGTAGAGCTTCTGGTCGTCCATGAGGTCGCGGAGCGTGTTGTACCCCTTCACCTTCATGAAGCCGTTCACGCTCGCGCTCGTCTTGACGCCGTTCTTCTCGAGGAACGACAGCGGGGCCCAGTACGTGGCCTTCTTGGGCACGGTCCAGTTGGGCTTGGGCACCTCGACGGCCTGGTGGGCCTGCACCGTTGACGCCGGCAGCAGCGCGCTGCACACGAGCACCGACGCGGCGAGGAGCGACTGCACGTACATGGTCCTTCTTGTCCTTGTGGTAGCGAGTGCGCGGACGGCGGTCAGAGCGAAAGTGGCAGCCTGAGAGCGCTCTGCGGCTGGGAAAAGAGCTCCTCGGTGGGGCATGGCAGCGGCACCAATTGATGGCACCGTCATCCGAACGACAACTGCCCGGGAAAGTTGTGGTAGACCATGTGGTTGGGTACACTCGGCAGTGTCCCTCCCTGTCTATCGGAGGTAAATGCCTGTCTGACGATACTCACGTGGTCATTCGTGCGACCTCTGTAGTGATTTCAAGAGGGAAGAGTATCCGGATGCGGACTCGGTTTCTTGAGAGCCGACCAGACACATGACAGAGCTGTCGTGGCCGGAACAGTCAACCAGAGACCACGGGCAGAGTCCGCATGCCAGGCGACAGCGTCCCCATCGCGACTCATCAGGATCGCGCCGGAGATTCTCGTGAGCACCATATCCACCAACTGCAGTAGGGTCCAAGGGTGTTTTTTGCTTTTCTGAGTGAGGGAGGTGCTAATAGGATTTGCCGCCGACTAACCAAAGCGTCGTTACTGAACTGTACGAAATAGAAACCCACTGTATCACTTGCCTCGTGTTAAAAGTGAAATGTTTATGGTGATGCACTTTTGCTTGCAGTGCATAATACTGATCGAAGCCAACGGGAGCCTTTGTTGATTTTTGTAAACAAATGTCTGGTGAGGCGATCAGACGACTGGAAAAATGCTCAGAAAAAAATACTATCACGCGTTTTTACAGTCGGGGGAAACGCATTTTAACCCTAGACAAATTCTGCATTGCTGTAATTTGAACCTCATACAAACTTTTCAACGAAATATATACTGGGAAGCTCACACGCATCTTCCTTTTCCAAAAACCAGCGCTCTACGGTGGCGTACAAACCCACAGACAGCGAGAGCAATGTTGAAGTGGCCATGGCTATTCTCTGGGCTTATTTACGAGCCCAATTTGCCTTGCCGTTTATTTGAGAGGTTTTGTGAGGCTATTACGGGATTAATCGAGAATGTCACCTTCGAAAATCTCAAGTGATTTATCGAAAATGTCACTCCTGATATTTTTTTCAAAACAGAATAACAATGCACTCACTCGATGAAAGAAAAATATGTTACCGACTTCGCGCACAAGGCCTCGCCCTGG